>VXAX01004329.1:362009-452838 GCA_013399835.1 Leptocoma aspasia | reverse complement strand
TTTTTTTTTTTTTTTTTTTTTTGTAATTCAGTTCATTTTTGTGCCTCTTAAGGTCATTTAGAATTTTGCCTCTTTCATGGATAATTGTTTTAATTAACACAGCAGTAGTCTTGGAAACAGCTAAGCAGAGCTTTGTACCCATCATCGAGCTTCATGCAATGAGTTAAGCAAGTAAAAATATGCTGTTCCCATATGTGTTGTCATACACAGAGCTGTTCTAGGAAACTGGCGTGTAGGGTTGCAGTGAACTAACTCTCCCTGCCCCTCCAATACACACTTAGCTTCTGGTATTTTTGACACAGCAGTTTCAGAAAAAGGTAAAAAGTAATCTGAAAAATGGCTTTAATTCCCACAAGAAATGTTTCAGGATTTGGAAAAGCTCCCTTACTAGTTGAACTAATTAAGTTGTAAGTCTAAGATAGGAAAATTTTGGGTTTAATTCCTAAATCTGCCTGAGTAATCCAGGGTAAAAATTCTGCCTTGCTTTAATATATCTGATCCTTATGTGTTTGATATGCTAATTGCTGCTAGATTTTATATTTGTTTAGTAGAGCAACCTTTTATTGCACGTGTCCATGGAAATTTTTCTTAACACTATTTAATAATTCTTATGTTTCAGAATTATATGTTTTGTCTCTGAAACTGTGTCCTCATTTTTACCACATTCCTTACTGTATTCCTCAAGATAAAAAGAACTCCACCAATTTTTTTTGAGAAACTTTCAAGTGCTGGGCTTTAGTTTCTCACAGGAACAGACACAAGGTTGGAATTAAAACCAACAGAACCCCCAAAGTCATTGACAGAGTTGTTATATATGAAACTGAATTTCATGAGGAGTCAGTGGACTTGAGATATCTCAGTAAAGCACATTGTTCTGACATCTTTTTAAGGTAGAATTCCTTCCCTTTTAAGGTAGAATATGCTCATTCAAGCCAGCATTTCTCAATGTTTATGAAGGGATAAATCTAGCAAAAAGGTCCCAGGAACAGCCATTATGTTAATTTTGTAAAATTCTCTATGTTCTTTGAGATTATGCATGTGCTACTCCTTTCCAATTATACTGTATAATTGTATTCAAAAGCTATGTGTCTGCTAACTTTAAGTGGGTTTAGCACAGCCTTGAAAGTTGTGTTGTTTTGTTTTTAATTAGGTAATGTTAAAAATCAATAATCAGGGTGTATTAAGAGGATTTACAGATCATCAAACCAAATAAAGGGGACAGTTGTAATAATTTCTTTTGACATTCTTTCAGAAGCAGGTATGCAATTATCTTGTTTATATTACAGCATGAGTAAAAATTCAAACTTGATGACAAAAAAAGAGAATTACACAGGGAATCTGTTGCAGGGGACCTACCACATTTGTCCTGGCAAATTTCTCTTACTGCTAACAAAGGTATGGCTCATATTTGAGCTGAGTGTGTTCAGAATTAACTTTAGCTAGGGGATGGCTTATGCATTTCTCCATCAGATTAAAGAGCCAGTAATCTAAATTCTGTTACTCTAAGCAGACAGATTAAGTCCACCAATTTCCAGTACTTAATCTGAGCCCTCTCCAGTTCAGCATGTCTTTAACAGGGGAAATCACAATCAAGCACAGCCTTCCAGATGCACTCATAGGTAATATCCACCACACTGATTATGGAGCAAAATAATCTGCTATAAACTGAAGGTTTGTATTAAACAACATTTGTTTGCATCTGTGGCTGATTTCAAAGTTACCTGGATATTCATCTTGCAGCACTTTCTTCCTGAGTTCAGAGGGGTCCTTCTTTACAACAAAAGGTAAATTAAAAGGTTCTACAGGTATGATTTTACACTGGCTGTTTTGAAGCACACACTGCACAGTTCTTTTTATTTAGCTGACTGATCTGGACCACTGTAGGCTACAGACCACTCCTCTTCATTGTTACTTGTCTCCATTTTCTTTTTGAGATGAAGCTTTTGTGAGTGACCTTATTTTATCTCCCAAGTCTCTGATCAAAGTATTAAATATTACAGACCAAACCAAATTTTCCATGGTATTCTCTAAGAAACATAATAATTTGATGGTATTTCTCAACTTAAAATTGCCTTTTATGTAAATTGACTTCTACAATAACTAGCTCACAAATAAAAACTGACAACCTTATTATGTTGTTGGGGAAAAAAAACACCCAAGCAACAAACAAAACTTTTATTAAAGGAATGATTTAAATCTGGCCATCTCTGCATTCAGATTCCCTAAATGATATTTTTGAATATAAGGGACAAGCAGAATGTTTCTGCAGGGTATGAGGAGCAATCCTGTAACCAAACAAGAGCTGTAGCTCAAAAAACTAATGTGCACTGTTTATAAGACCAACATTTTTAAGGTACTCTTAGGGGAGGGTGGAGGCATCAGGAATATGAGGATTTATTCCCATCCTTTCTTGCATTTGGGGTAAGCCCAGTGTTGGGTTTCTGGTGGAACCAACAAAAGCGTGGAACGCCCCTCATGGGCCCTGTGAGGGGAGTTGACTTTGTGAGTTCTGTGCCAGGGATGAGAAATGGATGAGACTCTTGGCTTCTCGGTCTTCGGTCTGTTGTTTATTTTTCTCTTATCAGCAGTCTAGTGCACCAGACTTAGCACACCAGAAGGCAAAGCACAAAATGGAGCCTAGACGCACAGATTCAAGGTCTTTTAAAGCTATTTCAGCCAATTAACTTCTAAAACGTACTTTGTTTCTACTTTTCTACCAATAACTCTTATTAATCTATTCGTGTAACACCTACGCTGCGGCTTTCTCTAACTAACAACTTTGTGCCACTAGTACTACAGGAAATGGAGTAGAAGAAGAACAAGAATGAGTTGAGACAATGCCCAAAAATCCTCCATCTTGCCTCCTATATACTCCTGCATTAAAATCCTAAAACCTTAAATTTCTCACCCTGTGATAAGCTCCATTACTACATACCACTATCTAGTCCACACACTTGTGGATTCAAACTCATCCCAAAGCCTTGGTAACCTTCTCCAGGGACGTAAGTTAAAAGCAGTGCTCCTTTGAGAGTCAGGGCTTCTAAAAACAGGCAGAGAAACATTCTCTGTGCCCTGGACCCCAACAGCCCAGTTTGGTTTGTTTGGCTCAGATGAAATTCCTGCCGATTCTAGGTGGCAGCAGAGGGGTGTGCAGAGCCGAGGGCGGTGTCCCCTGTCTCCCAGCCAGGTGAGCAGCCTGAGCCACTCCCTGTTCTCCTGCCCGGCTCAGCTGCCTGAGCAGCCTCCTGGCACAGCTCAGCCCAGCAGCTCTGCTGAAGCCTCAGGTTCCTGGTCCCCAAAGGCACTCAGCAAGATTAAACTGGAGTGACTAAGCATTCACCTTGCTTTTCCAAGCATTTCTCAGGAAAAAAAAAAAAAACCAACAAAACCATCATTTCTGGTTAAACAGATAGTATGTACCTTTGTTTTAAGCAGCAAAAGCAAAAACAACTCCGTGAAAACAAAATGATGAAAACGTGTTTAAACCCAAAGTGATAAGCGTGGGAGAAGCATCTATGTTAACTTGGAAAAATAATGTCTAAATGGTCCAGTTTGAGGGCTTTGCTGGTTTGGTTTATTTGGTTATTTGCTATTTTTTTTTTTCCTCTGAAAATTCACATATTGGGGCACACTGTGAATAAACTTCAGAATCCCATCATATAGTTCTTTCATCATTGATTGCCTTTAATTACACTCAATTTATAGCATTAGTGCTGCAAAGCAAGGGGTGTCCTGTTCAGAGTTCTTTTCAGCTGGCTAAGCATTAATGGATGATGATTAACAAAAAAACCCTCTATGCCTTGCCAGTCCAGGCTAAAAGCAAATTGGTAATTTGGCCAATGTGTATGTTTGTTGTCCACATATCTGAAAAAACAAGTAGCATTAACGGTGTTTCTGTATAAATGTATGTTGCATTAATTAGTAGACAAACCTAGGCACTCTTTTTCTTGCTTTCTTTTTCAGATTAAATTTCAGTTCCAAAACTGCTTCACAACCATTTGGTCAAGCTGAATACATTGGAGGTTCATTTTTTATAAAACTGTGTATGAATATCCACATACCTGCTGGTAAGTGCTGTACTCTGTCACCAGATGGTTGAGATTTGGGTGGAGGATGAGGCAACAAACAGCCAGAAATTAACAAATAAGGCCATAATAGATCAAGACACCTAATTGTCTATAGCATTTCTTGTCAAGGCAGTTTTGAACCCACTTGGTCCATTCCTTTCACCACGATAGAAACGGAGCATTTGCAGTCATCTACCACAAAGGCCTCCCTCCCATCAGACTGCACCTACATTTCTCCTCTTTTTAAAATGGGAAGCAGAAGCATCCCCAACACCTGCCAGTAAAACTCTACATTGCAACATCTGCCAGCTTTAGCACAATTTTTTGATGGTAAAAGGCTGCAACCTTTGTAGTTGCTACGGAACACCCAAGATGCAGATGTAACAAATTTTTGTACATGGTGAAATAAGATTAATAAGACTGCAAATATATAGAATGTCTCTTCTTATGTCATGCTACACAGTTGCCAATTATCAGTAGAACCCATCTATTTATGCAATATTTTGTAAGTAACTCCTCTTTCATTGAAGAGGAAATTAGATTTGCCACAAGCTTAAGGTTTAACATTTGGAAATCTCAGATGAAAAATTGACATATCCTAAGGCTGTGTCAGAATAAAACTACAGTGAAATGATGGCAGAATGACTCTTAATTAACATGCTCCTTAGTCCAGGGATTGTGTTTTTGTTTGCAAAATGCATATTTTGAATTCTAAGGAAACTGTCAAATATATTTATTTTAAAATATAAAGGTTCTAAATATTAAAAAAATGTTTATTTTTACTTTTAGGTTTTTCAGTGTATTTCAGTGACCCTGTTATGGAATAAAATGGTTTTAAATATTTTCAAGGAGGAAAATATCTAGTACTTCTTATTTTTAGAAAATTCTGCAGGTTTGGCTATTTCATCAGTCAAGCATAGTTCGGTTTGTTTGTTTTACTTCTCTGAATTTCTTTGGATGTGTTTGGGGTAATATGAGCACTGCAGTCCTTGGGAATGATATAGTCAGTAGGAGCTGCAGGGAAAAGGCATCTCTGTTCCTTTCTGTATCTTTGCAATGGCAAGAGCTGGCTCAGAGCTTCACTGGCCAAACTGCTGTTCCACCACCACACAACAGAAGAGCAATTTGATTTTTCATGTTCCACAGGAGAAAGAAGTAGCAGTGAAATTTCAAGCAGCAGTAGTGAAGTCATTCAGATCAGCACAGTTAGTAACTAATATCAGAAAAAATTAGTCCATTACATCATGACTTTGTATACACATTCTGAAGTCACTGTTTCTTTTTTTTTTCTTGTATCATATCACAAGGTTTTGTATAATGCACATCTTGATTATTGTCAATAAATCTTTACATCTTTCTTGTCTTTTTTCCCCTCACTGCATTTTATAAATTATTTTTAGGTTCCTTGGATGGGTTTTTATTCTTTTGTTTTGCTTTGTTTAGTTTTTTTTTCTGTCCAAATTAATCTCATTTCTAATCTTTTAGCCCTGTATTTATAATCTTTTTGGGACTTCTGATCTCTAGACTTCAAAAAGATTAATCAACCACTGAAGAGCTACATATATAGTTCCATTTTTCCAGATTTGGGTCTCTCTTTCCAGTTAATATTGAAGATGTTTATACCAGTAATATAGTGAGATGTGGATAGTTGGAGTCCCTCTAGTATAAGCCACCAGACACATATCTTCAACACTGTAGAAGGAAGACTCTTTATCACTGCCACGTGTTTACAATTTGCCAGGCAGTTTCCAGCCCACATGAGTATGCTGCTATCCAAGCCAATCTGAATTAATTTAGCAGTAAGATTTCATGAAACACACTGCCAAATGCTTTACTGAACTCTAAATATGCCACATCCTCAATTTTCCCTTCACACATTTATGTTAGAATGGCTGGTGAGGGAAATTTTCAGAGACATGCATATTTAAGCATGAAACCCATTAACTTTTACTTACAGTTTCACTTTGATTTACAAAGGCATTTAGGGACCCAGTTTCCATTGATGTCCTGTTGTGACTTGGGAATAAACATTCTTGTATCAAAAAAAGAAACTACATTTTCAGAGCAATCCGTTCTTCCTAGCCTTTCCCTATTCAGTTCCTTCCCAGCTATGCTAAAAGAAGAAAAAGGACTATCCAGTGGATCCTGGAACTATTTCAACCCATAATAATGTTTCATATCCTCATAGGAAGAAAGACAATTATTCCTGGTGGAAATTTTTTTTCCGTCTGCTTTGTAAACAGGTAATAATCACTAGGGCCCCTGTTTTGGGGAAAAATCTCATCAAAGGTGCTTTTGTCTCTCATTAGTCTAGTACTAGAAAAGATTGTTGTGACTTCAGTGGTCCCTGCAGGGAAGATGAAGCAAACTGCACAGTAATCCCACAGGACTCCTGTGTCAGTAGGGAATATGCTTCACAGGTAATTTTGAACAGCATGGGTTAAAATGGGGTAAAAGTAATGAAATAATCCCCTGATACCTCAGTGCATTTAAGGTCAGAGCTCTGACAGGGCACAACTATTTGGCTGAGTACCACTGCTGTTCTTGCAGGAGGAGGTTAAAAGGAAGATAGTTTAGCAAGAGCAACTTTTAAACCACTCCGGCTCTTAAAATTGCTATAACTACCTCCATGCAGTGGTTCATTATCAGCATGCAATTAAAGTAATGGACTTCAGTTACAGTTTCACCAAATTCCCTTTGCACCACCTGGGCAGCATGAATAGGTTGGTCTTGAAATGAAGGCACAAATAATCACTTTCTACCTCTTTAACTTCCCAGAGCAGCAAAGAGAGGTTTTAACACCAATGCTAACCAACACCCAGCTCCACAGTGTCTTGGTTAGAAGATATTGTGGAGATGATAGAGGTGCTTAAAGATTCAGGTGCAGCTGTGTGGGTCCTAATGAACACCATGTTGAACATGAGCCGACAATGTGCCCTTGCTGCAAAGGGGACAAATTTTATCCTGAGCTTCGTTCGACAAAATACCCTCCCCTCTATTCAGCTCTGGTGAGGCCACAGCTGAAATGCTGTGTCCAGTTCTGGGCTCCCCACTGCAAGAGTGACAAGGACAGTCCAGAGAGAGTCCAACAAAGGGCCACAGAGATGTTACAGTGACTGGAGTACCTTTCCTATGAGGAAAGTGTGAGAGACCTGGGACTGTTCAGCCTGAGGAAAAGGTGGCTTACGGAACCGTGTCAATATACAAAAATATACACATAATATATACATAAATACCTGAAGGAAGGCTGCAGGGATTGTTGAGCCAGGACCTTTTCAGTGCTGCCCAGTGACACCAAGACAAGAGGCAATACACACAAACTAAAAAACAGGAGATTCCCTCTGAATTTCATGAGACATTTTTTTTATTGGGACATTTGAACACTGGCATAGGTTGCCCAGGGAGGCTGTGGAGTCCCCATCTTTGGAGACAGCCAAATGCCATCTGGACATGGTTCTAGGCAACTGGCTCTACCTGGCCCTATCTGAGCAGAGATCACTTCCCACCTCAGCCATTCTGTGTGTTTGTGACTCTGTGACCACTGGGAAGTATCAATAAAGGGGAGCAAAATTGTTGGCAAGATTGTGTCTGTTTTGATAAGATATTTAGACAAGAAGGTCATCAAGGTTTTCTGTCTTTAGCTTTCCCAGACAGAAAGATCATCCTCTCCCTTCTCTGCTGGGACTGAGGTCTCAGGTAAAAAGGGAGAGAGATATTTAGACTTCTCTTCTGCCTGATTAAATTTAATGTTTAATCTCATATCTCACTGATCTGACCTGAACAATGCTACAGGTGAAGTTCTCTTCCTCCACCCTCTCTTTAAAAATAGAATCACAAATAATAACATTTACTTTCAAGATGCATTTACTTTCATGTTTCTCAAAATGGAGACAAATGTTGAGATCTCAATTTGTACTTGGGAAATGTTTGTTCCTTAGTCATCTGCATTCATGACCTATAATTAGAGGCTGTGTGCTCCCCATTTTAGGAAGTTCTATATCTGTTTGATATGCTAATTTCTGATTGATTTTATATGTTTTTAATGCAGTTAACTTTTATTGCATTTTTCCATGTTTTTTTTCCTCAACACTGTTTAATAATCCTTGTATTTCAGCTCTGAAGCTGTGTCCTCATTGTGATCACGTTCCTACTGTATCCCTTGAACTAAAAAGAACCCCACAAATGTTTTGTGAAACTTTCAAATCCTGGGTTTTAGCTTTGCATAGGAATGGACCCGAGTTGGGATTAAAACCATCAAAACTCCTGAAGTCATTGACAGAGTTAACACACATGAAACTGAATTTTACAAGAAATCAATGGACTTGAGATATCTCAGTAAAGCACATTGTTCTGATACCTTTTTAAGGTAGAATTCCTCAAATGCACTCATTCAATTCAGCATTATAGATAAAAGCATATCGTAGAGGAAACATTGAGTTAATAGTTTAGCTCTGTGCTTCAGCAATGTAAACAAGGCACAAGAAGACACTGTTTCCTACAGAAATAATGTAGATGACCACATCTGAGAGAAACAGAAGAAATAAACAAACAAGGGAACAGAGCAGTCATAATACAGACAAAGCTCAGCTTGACAATGGTTTTCATTGGTTTTCATTACTGGTTCTGGAAATATTTATACTACATTGCACTGGGCAGGGAGTCTTGCTCAGTGGTGATTTCCAAACCAGTTAACCCTTCAGCAGCAGGAGTTTCCACTTGGATCCAACTGCCAGGCAGGTTGTTGGGGTTTTGCCTTGCTGTGTAGTGTGAAAAGGACCTACTTCCCAAGGTTGTTCTGCTTATCTTCACCTAACAGTTCTCCTGTTGTTGCAGCTGTCTGGGCAATGGTGATGTCCTTGATGCCTGTGCCTCTCCTCCCATCCTACACTGTGGTTTTGTGGCTGTGGCCTTTTCAATTCACTGCTAAAATTGGGAAGAATTTTCTGGCTGTGACATGTCTGAGGGGACAAGTATAGAAACTGTGAATTTATGGAGCCTGCTGGACATCCACTCCATGCATGTGGTGGGCAGTGACAGCAAGGGTGACTCATGGCATACCACACAGACCTGAACAGAACAGCATTCTCTCAGCTTGGTGGTGATGGTCTGGTCTAAATTACTCATGAATCCACGAGCTTTTTCCCAGCTAGTGATCATTGTATTATTTAGATATTTCATGGTCTCCAGAAAAATTGTATTTGAAGTTCACCTATATATATGTTAGCCTCATAAACCTGGACTCCCCTGCGTAAGTCTTTGTACATTTTTTCCTCGTGATCTCCACCCACGAAAAGTGTTACCTCCAGTGAAAATACTTAATTTTTTATAATTCAGGTCTTTGTTACTTCTATTTCTCTCTATATATTTATTACTCTTGCTGTAATAATAAGCACAGCCTTCTGTGTCTGACCAGGTTTTGGCATCATTGGTTTCTAGTAGCTGTGTACAGATTGAAAATTTTAGGGCAGCTAAAAGACATTGGCAAGAGTCATGCATACTTAAAAACAAGAATAGGAGTATTTTAAAAACAATTTTCCTAAAAAGGGCATATATACAGAGAAAATAAATATCTACAGCTAAAATGTTCCTGCTTTCTAACTTGACATTTTCCCCCTCGAAATTGCTACCAATTTTCTATTCCTTACACTAGATATTATCACTTGGTTCCTTTCTTATTTCTTGATATTAAAAGTTCTTGTGTTTTTCTTGATAATACCCAAACTGGTTGGACATAAATCCATAGCAGCTGGAGAGCCTGGCATTTTGCCTGAGCACGTAAGGCAGCCCAGCTTTTCTCCGAGCCAGGCAGGGAAGTGTGGCTGTCCTGACTGACCTACAGCCTATGTCAGAGTTACTTTCTGCTTATCTTTCCTCAGTGGAGACAGTAATTTAGACTATCTCTCTTTACCCTTTTTAATAGAACTAGTAAAATCTTAACTATGGCCAAGATTTTTTTTATTTTTAGTTGAAACTAAATTTATTAGATGGGAAGATAGAGACAAGTAGCATCAGAGGATTTCCTTGAGGATGCTTGTAAATTGTTAAGAAAAAAAAAAAAAAAGGTAAAATTCCAGGAGTGGGGAATATGCATTGTTTTGAATGTGCTAAAATGTCTTCATATTTTCTTGGGTTTGCTCTTCCATTCCCTGATCTGGAGAAGGAAACTGAAATTTGTCCGAGTCAGGAAAAAGTGATTGTAGGGAGGACCAAAGAAGTAATGATCCCTATGTGAATGTCTTCCAGACATGACCATCCTAAATGCTTTTGAAAAGTTCATTTTTCCATGCCTAGTGATTTTGCCTCTAAACAAGAATCAACCCCCTTTTGCTCTGCTGCCCACAGAGCACCTGAGCACAGAGTGTCCCCAGTCCTGCTGTGGCAGCACTGCAGCTCTCAGAGCATCCCCCATCCAGGCATTTTGGGCTGAACTTGACTTACTGTGTAAGACAGGTGTTAACAAATGCTCTGAGATGTTGTAAAGTCTGGCCCTGATATTGAAAGCAGGAACTTGTCTCACCATAACTTAAGAAATGGGCAGCCAGGCAGGGTGTAGGAGGGAAAGCAACTGGTTTGGGTGATAAGGGAAGAAAAGGCAGAACCAAGGAGATGAAGAGCAAGTTGGCAGAAGGAGAATAATGAGCCTATTAATTAAATTGATACCATGTAAGATCATAGAATCATAGATTCAAGATGACTAAAGGTGACAGAATCTGGATTAAATAATACAGTAATCAAAGCATTTTTATGAATTGGAAAGCCACCAAGTTAGCTGTAAAGTCCCAAGCATGCTAACATTAACAATGGGGAGCAGATCAATTGCCAGTTCAGGAAGCAGCACTTTCCCACTTGTGAAAATGCCAAGAAACTCATGGCCACGACATCATGCTGAGAAGTGTCATTTACAGTCACACAGATTTATACATTTGACTGCTATTTCATAGTGCAGTTCCTGTCCTTATAACACAATTCCTCCCTGCTCCACTCAATCACCTCCTTTTTTTCCTTAGGCCACTGATATATAAGGGCTCTGATGTGCAACAAAAGCTCACCTCTGTAGAGCACTGTGAATTGAGGAGCCTCTGCTTCCCTTCCCTCTTGCAAATATTTTCTCTTTTGATTTTTTTCACTCCTTGGTATTACATATTTTCAGGGACACACAAACCTCTTGAAAGCTGTTATTAACTTCTCTCTGTACCGTATTAGAGGAAACTGTGTCACTTAGAAGAATTATTTTTTCTGTGTATTGCTATTAAATCATTTTAAAATGAAATTCAAACATTTCCCACACTTTTTTTTCATGAATGCATATGGTAAGAAGGTACAGGCATTTTTTCCCTGCCTTAGGCGAATTGCCAGCAAGATCTTATTGAAATCTCCTTTTCCAAGGGGCTGAGCCCAGTCAGTGAGAAAACACAGGGCTCTCCCATGCCTGCCGTGCCTTACCCTCAGAACAGACTCTGGGTTGCAGCATGTGGGGTCTCAGGACCCCACATCTTTCCCAGATGTGAGATCTGAGTATGCAGCTCTCACTGTTGGATCTGTTTTGTCAGCAGTGTAGGGAGGCTCTCCCCACTGCTAGGACACTTTGAGGAGGCACCTAGAAGGTCATCAGGTCCTGTTTGTTTGTTTTCATTCCCCAGGCTCTTGTTTAAAGACACAGCCTAGCTTCCAGATTCAGCTGAGAAGGGAGGTTGTGGGACTAATTGTGAATGTCCGTCTGTGTTGTAAACAGAGATGCGTGTTTGTGCTTTTGTGTATATACATATCGTAAAGAATTCCTGAAGTTCCCCATTTTCTGACAGTAGACATTATATTCAATTCATAGACAGATATGTGAATTAAAAATAAAGGGAACAGTCAAGCAAAAGGAAATCTGAAGACAAGACATCCCTGTGGCAGGTCCAGAGGCAATAAGTAAAGGCTCTGGTCTATGTATATACAATATTTTCCTCTTCAATCACAAAAATTCTTATATCTTAAATTTTGAACAAACTGTACACCAGATTAATGTATTTTTACCTATTTTGGTTTTAAATTTAAAAACCCCCAAACTGTAAATTATTTATTTGGAAGTCAGCCCCCAGTTGTTCTAAAAATATGGTTATATTAATACCTCAAGAGTTCCTACAGAAGAGCTCAATACACATCATAGAGTTGAAACTTGAACAAAAAATTTCAGGATATTTTTCAAAATATAATAAATTAAGTATGGATCTCTTTTGTTCATGATTATTTTACAGAAATTTTAAATTTAAAATATGACCTTTTTAGCTTCTTTAACAAAAAAAAACCTTACACCAAGAAATTACAGCAAACCATAAAAATATGTGAATACTAACACACTGGTGTGTGTTAGTTTATTAAATTTTATGAATTTTCCATAGAATTTTTAAAACCCTTATTAAGAACATATGGTCTGTTTTATATCTGCAGCAGCTTATAACTTGTTTCATATCTTAGATATTTCACAACTGGGGAAAAAAAATCCAAAGAACATCAAGAATCATTGGGTGAAATTTTGCTTTTGAGAGGACATTTTTTGACCGATAAAAATTGGGTGAGCAGTTCCACCCAGCTTTAAACAAAATGCATTTTTCTGAGGAGCTATATCTGAGTCTTTGATACAAACACATTCTTTTCCTCAATCCCTGTCCTGGCAGAGATTTAGCACATTTTATGACCCAGGAGTGTGTGGGGAAGAACTGCTGCTATCGCTCAGCAGCATGCTGGGAGATGTAAGTTGTTAGCAATAAGTGATGCAATTAAGTATTTCTTGGAGTGATCTTCATACATAATTATGGCTCCATTTTGAACCACGCATCACTAATAACACTGTACCTGCTCTGTAATTAGGTGACTACCTTGTATTTCTGATGTACTCATGAGCTGTACAGCAAGAACAAGCTACTCCACAGCACTGTAGAAACCCATCTCTCACTGAGACACAATAGACACCATCTACTCAATACAAAATGTCTTTTGCATACTGTTTCCAGAGTTAGGAGTGATCAGAATTACTTTTTTCCCCCCAACAGTAGAATTACATTTCAAACTTGAACATCTTGCGGATTTTCAACAAATATTTTCATTGCAGCACACAAAGTCTGATAGTTCTCCAGTGCACAAAGTGGCTCGTGTCTGTTGTATACATCACAGTGGACCCTAAAAAGAGACCTCAGTAACCTGCCTTGGGAGCAGCTACTCACACAGAGCACCAGACACCCTGTACCTCTCTTGGTGTGTGGCCAGGTGGGACCTACTGCATAAGGAGGGGACCAAAGGATCTATATACCCATGATTATTCATAGCTGAACATGACATCTGTTAACTTTCAATCAAAAAGTCAACTAACAGTTAGCTTGAGAAGGACAAAGATGTTGGAAGATGTATTTTTTAATAGAAAGCACCTCGGTTTCATAAAAGGCTCTTTTTTTTTTTTTCCTGAGAAGAGTGTGATCATTTTTCTAGAAAAAGTTGATTGACAAGAATGCATTTTCCAAACAGATTAAGATTTTTGGCTTGTTCTAGCATTAAACCAATTCAATTCCCAATGCCAAAACTGTTAAAGTCACATATTCTTCTCCACATACACCAAGACCTTGGTGGAGCACCATTCTCCAACCTCGTCCTGCACCCTCAGAAGCTGCGTCAGCTGGCACTGCACATCTTCTACCAGTGACCATTTGGAGAGAATTTACCTCATGTAGACAGCTGTCAACATGAATGACTGGGAAAAAATGTCCCCTGAGAAGTGTCTGGAGCAAGTTATCTTCTCCTCTAACTAACCCTGTTAAGACAAACATTCCTGAGCTGGGGAGCTCTGCTGCAGGCAGACACTGTGTGCTTCTGCAGCAGGAACACACCTTTCACCCCGTGATGCCTCTTCCCCCCACACTACACACAGCCCAGTGGGGCTCACTCCCACCTGAGGTTGCATGGAGAGAAAAGCACTCCTCCCTTTGTTGGTTTTGCCTGCCTGAATCGCGTGCCTCAGCCCCGAGTGCCGTATTTGCAGGTGGCATAAACATTAATAAGAGCAGTGAATATGAAGACAGAGTGCTGCTCTGTTAGTAATTACAGGTTTTTCAAATAACATAATTTCCTTGTTAACATTAGAAAAGTCACTGAGAATTGCTATAAATGTAAACATATGGATGTTGGTGCCTCTTTCCTGATATCAGCATTTTCCTGAAAGCAATTTAAATGAGAGAAGTGCAAAAGGAATTTATTTTTAGAGTGTGCTTTCCATAAGTGTTTATAGAGCTGAATGAAGTAATGTAGAAGAAGTTTTCAGAATAAAAAGTGCAATCACCTTGAAATACACACTAATATGAATTTTAAATAGAACTCCCAGCTCCGTATTACCACAAACACTTTACAAAATACTGAGCTGAATGACAGAGCATTATTTGAACCTTTCAAATTTATTCTTTATAACCTGAACACTGGCATTTTTGTGGTTGCATTGATTAGACCTTCACAGAACTTCAAATGTCACAGCAGACGCAGTGACATCCCAGTGCATGTTTGAGGTGAAAGACACCGATAAAGGGTTTTGCTTTGACCGAGGAAGATTTTACTTTCTCCTAAGCTATCTGCCTTTCTGCTTGCTCTGACTGCAAAGATCCAAATGTATTTGCATAAATGCAATTAAGTCAATGTAATAATTTAGCAAGTGTGAAGAACTGAGGTACTGGCTCACGAGCCTCACCACTGGCTGGGTTGTGATGCCCTTCATCATCAGGGGCTCCTCATGTTTGGGTATATGAAGAAAAGAAGGGCAGCGAGGTCTTAAATCCAGAGCTCAGAGATCCTATCTGGAACCACAAATATAAATGAATCTTAGAATATAAGTAACCAGACCTGCAGTTTATAGAGATTCTCTCATGGAACAACATATGGAGGGAAGGCCCTGGCGAAGGCAGTGACCTTAGTTTGATACCTTGTGGTTTTATTTGAGTTCACCAAGAAAGCTCTTATGGTTGAACACTGACTTTAGAAGAACTCTAAAGGCCTGAAGGAAGAGCTTTGCAATGGAATGAGTACAATATACCCTGAGGACAGCATGATGGGGAAGAAATGTGATTGCTTCACTTATGTTACCTATGGAGTTTGAATTATTGGAAAAAACTAAACCACAATTTTGAAACAGCTTAATCATACCAATAACTTACATTACATCAACAGAGCTCAGGCATAACTGGAAACATTTGCTTTTATTTCAGAAAGTTTGGAATCAAATCTTCCACATCTTCATCAGACCTGTTGAAAAACCACATTGACTGCAAGTAAACTCCCCAGAAAAATTACAAGGCCTTGGACTTCATACAAGGATTAATATCTTTTTTTATCTGTGTGCTTCAAATGACATGATTCTTATAAAATTCACCAAATAACAGACCTACAAGTATCTTCAGGTGCTTTTTGAATCAAGGGGATATTTTTGCCTTTTGTGGTAATTAATTTATTTTTTCCATCAGTGATCAGTGTCAGGTTTAAGTCCCACTGTAAAACCTTTTTTAAAATAAAACCAGGGAAGTAAAAAAAGAAAATGGTGACTGTTTTACTAAGAACAGTTATGAGTAATAGGAATATACAGTGCCTAATTGCAGTTTTGCTATTCACAGAACAGAGAAACAAAGTCCACCCACTTGCTGAGGATGAATGGGTTGATGCTGTAATAGAGACAGCTGCATGTGGCAAATTGCATCAGCAAAGGTGGAGGAGAAACTGCTGTTGTGCAGGTAAGAGAGTTTTTCAGAAGCCCACTGGGTTCCTATGACCTGGTTTCCCACAAGGGTTGAGGACCTTCAAAGAGAAACCCAAACTGAAGAAGCCTTACTGGTTTCCAAACATCACCTTTTAGGTCTTCCAGTGCAAGCAAAACTTGTGTGGCATGCCACCAGTCAAGCCAATGTTGAGCCAATGTCTCTTAGCAGGAATCTGCCTGGTAGCCAGGGAGAAGAATGAATAAGCTGCTTGCTGAATTGTCAGCTTGTAATCCATGATGAAATTGGAGTTATCACAAACTGGACTGTTCATATCATGAAAGGATAATAGAAAAGGGCTTCTTCTGCACACCCATCAGATGAAGTTAAGCTTTGTTTTGGGTGATGCAAAATCTGCATTTTAAGTCAGAAAAATAATGTTTGTTTGGTGGCACATTGTGGGACAGAAAGAGAGAAATGGAGGCTTCAAGGCCATACTTACAAGATGTAAGCAAATTTAACAATAATATCTTCACAGTACAAAAGACACACAGCCCCTTTAATGCACTTTCACACCAACAACTGTCCTCAATAGCAGCGCTGAGCTGAGCTGGAAGGTCATGGAGGGAAAGCTGGTATTCTCAGCTCCTGACTTTGGACAAGCCCAACCCCTCTAGCTGGCAGTCTTTTCTGAGAGAATATTCAGCACACGTAGGTTAGGCAACCATTAGTCAATTAAACGAGGTGCTCTGGACCGTGGTCTGCAGGATCTCTTCTCATTCCCTACTTGCACAGCCTATATTCCTAATTAAGCTATAGTGAATATCAACCTGAATAAGATTTCTTACTACTGGGCAATCATGTGCTGGGATTTATTCTTTTAGAGTCTTCTGTAAAGCCCAGAAAAATAAATGCTGCTCCTGAAGATAGCAGTGTATGACCCAGGCACCCCAGCAGTCCCTTTGACTTCACTTATGGCTTATATATGTGAACTCTGTCTTCAGCTGAAGTTAGAAAAATACTTCACAATCAATAAAGTATGACTGCTTCCTTTTTTCCAGTTTATAGTGTTTCTCAACATTCACAAGCAACACATATAAGTCAATCTATTAATCCAAGAGAACATTGCACTGCTCCTGTAACTATTGATAGGATGTTTGCTGGGTTTCATTCTTCTGATAAAATTGTATTTTTGGTTCTTTGATATAGTTTTACAGTTCACTAATGAAGTGGATATTGTCCTGGAATGAAAAGAAATCCAGTTCTATTATTCCATACTCGGTTCATCTGGTTCATCCTGGTCATCACCTGTTTCTCTCCTGTTTTTGTCTTTTTTCCTGAGGACCTATTCTCTGTGTATATGCACAGCAAATTTTCCTGGGATGTTCACCAATGAGTAACTTTATTTACAGAAAAAACAGCCAGACAGAGAGACTCATGTTGAGATCAGGCGTAGGCAAGATTTCTTGGCAGGAGTTTGGCATGGCTGCATCATACAAAAGCAGGAGCTTCAGCAGAATTTGTTTGTATTTGGGGCACAAATATCTTCCAGTGAAAAGTGAATTCTTGCTTTCCAGTGTACTTTAATAAACTGCAAAACTAAGTGAAGCCATTTCAAGGTGATTATAAAGACAAAATTAAAACCAATGTGCATCCTATCAAGGTGGTACGTGGAGCACCCATTTGTAGAGCAAAGGGCTCCAAGAATCATTGCCATTTATTCTGTACAGCTCCCACGCTCTCTATAGAAAGAAAATTTAAAAAATTCTTGATGAAAGAATGACTGGCAGGAATTATGATTGCTTGAAGTGCATGCTTTAAAGGGACAAGACTATGATGTAGTCACCAAGCACATTCAGCTGTAGTGATGTTCCTTGCCAAATTGCAGTAGTCAGGAAATGTTTTGAATTTTCTTTATGTTTGTGTCTGACACCAGTCTGGATGGCCACAGGGAAAAATGTTTGGTTTTTTTGGTAACACGGGAAAGCCAGGATGGAAATCCTGATTGTGATTTCAACCTTGTCTTGAAAAAAGAAGTGGGCAAACATGCCCACTCTTAAATGATTGAATATAATTTATATTATTAAACAAAAGAAAAAAAAAACAAACCAAAAAACCCTAAACAACCAAAAAACCCCAGTAGTTTCTATCGTTTCTTCTAATTTCTTGTCTTATAGGTTCTAATGCATCAAGTCAGTTGAAGAGCAGGGTTAGAGGTGTACACTTGCCATGGAGACTCTTGGGGCTTCTGTGCTAGCTCTTCTGAGGAACCCATCTGAGTCTGGCATAAATATTCAGGGAAGCCAATCCTCCCTTTGGCTTGTCCACAGGACAAATTGATGGTGTATAGCAGCTGACTGGAGAGCTTTAATGTATTTATCATCAAAGTGGACCTTCAACCAATTTTTTTTCCCCTCATGTTTCTTCTCAGAGTTTCACTCAGTAGCTGAAAATCACATCCTATGTGCTCTCAAGTAGCTTATTATCATTCTTAACACTTAATTCTTAATCTAGTACTACATGGACTCATATTTCTTTAGATAAAAATTAAATTCACTGATTTGCTTGAATTTCAAGGGAAGAGGAATAAATTAACACTTATGCTTTCATTTAGTGTCTTGGGTAAGGCTGGAATGAGAACACATCAGTTTGCCATTTCCTTCCAAGCTGGAGGCAAATGAAATTGTAAAGGAATGTTACTTTACCATATTTTGAACCTTTTTAAAAAAGCTATAGAAATTCCTTATGCTGTGAGATTTCTGTCACACAAAGTGGTTTGTATCCCAAGAAACTCAAGTGAATAAATATTCTGATCTTGCAAGAGCTGTGTGATCCAGAAGAGTAGGGGTGAGTATTTGTTCGCAAAACAGATGATGCCCCAGAATCTCTGGTGAGCATCTGTCTGCTGCTGGATGGAACCTAAGATGTCTTTCCATCCTCCCCATGCAGAGATGGAGTGCTGTGGCAGCTCGGTTTCCTACCCTATCCCAAAGGCATGGGGCATGTCCAGCACAGCCAGAAACAGCAGCTAAAACTGGGCTGCAGTTGCTTCCTCTTTAAAACCCAGTCACTAACAGTATAGTGCACCAAGATCAGAATGCCAAGAAAGATGAGGTCTGAACTGATATTTTTCTCTGCTGTTCATTGGGATTGAGCAGCAGTGTGAAGAGGCCAATGAGGCTGCTCACTTGGAGGAGATGGGGAAGCTTCTGTGCTGCTGTCTCCTCATGATACAGACACACCAGTTCTGTGGGCCTGGGCTCAAGACACATCCAAGAGTTTTTGGATACAAAGGTAAGAAACCCACCTTGGAAATTACCTGGAAGAGGAACACAAACTAAGGACTCTTAGCATCTTAAACTCATATGGAAGGCAAATTATCAAGCCATTTTGTGCTTCTTTCCCCTCCAGGAAATTTTATGACACAGCACGCGTAGTGAGGTGGGAAATATTCCATCCCATAATTGTACCTTTCCTATGGCCATTCTGGTCAGCTGCAGCTGTGAGTTTGCTCCTCCTTCAGACTGAAGAAGGACAATAAAGGTACATATATTCTATACGAGTCATCGCTATTTGACAGCTATAGAGGATGATAAAAAAAGACATCCTAGGAAAACAAAAAAAAAAAAAAGATAAAACCCCCAACCCTTCTCTAGTTCCTGCAAATAAACATCAAGGATTATTATTTATATGGTAGGGAGATCAGCATGGATTTCAGGTTGCTGAAGACCTGAGTCAAGCTAAGATTTGAAGAAATAAAAGATTTCAGTGACCTTCCTATCACCAGTTTATCTAACTTCAGGCATCTTCTTACCAGCTGGGTGGGGTTTTCAGACTACCCAGAGGTTTTGTGTAGACAATATAAAAGATTTGTATACATATAGATATATATGTATGCAATATATGTATATAGATAGGTGTAGATATGTATGTAGATACATATGTATGCAAATTACACGCATAAAGATGTTACCAACCTAACTCTAGGTGATATCTGTGGAATAGGTGCTTAGAAGCAAGGTACTGGAATACTCTGGTTTTACTCTTCATCCAGTGCACATTTCTATTTAGCCATCAGGTTTAATAACCAAAGACAAGTGAAGCATAAAGATGTTTATGAAAACAAGCAGACCCTGTAGGTTTTGTGAAGCATTCTATGCAGATTTTTTTCTCCTCAGCAAGAAAAAAATCTAATAAAAATCAGCAACAGTGGAATGATTTCTTTCTCTTCCTCTTAATCAGCAGGCAAAAAATTCTGGGAGTAGAGTGGGGAGAGTTTCTTTCCTGACAAAACATTTTTCAACTGTCAGACACAATGAGAAGTGTCATTTATATACAGGTTACAATGTATAGACAGAACAAATGAAAATTTCGAAGTTGAAAAATTTAGAGTGGAAGTAATGAGTTAGTCATATGGCTTTGCAAAAGTCTTCATTTCTTCAGTCTAGTTTATGCATTCAGCTTTTAATATTAGGATCAAGATTACATCTCATTCTTTGAAAAATAGTCTCTGCTGTCTGTGAGCTCGATAACAGGAATTACTTGATAATGTTCTGTTGCCTGTATTTTATTTTTGTTTTTTCATGCAGGAAATCAGAGTAGGTGACCACAATAGTCCTGCCAGGCTTTAAGTTTGAATAGAAATGAACAAATCTGACATTATAATGGATTTTTTCTTTTTTACTTGAAAGGCAAAGAAATGCAAATTCAAACCTAGGACATTTGCAACATTTAATGACTGAGCAGCTAACTCTCTTATACTATTAAAATGAGTTGGTTCCAGGTTTTGCACTTAATAATCTTCTCACATAATAATTTATTTCTTCAAAACAAAAGAATACTTGCATTGAAACAAACCACTGAAAAATAATCAGGCAGAGTTTTTATTAAATGGCATTGTGGTTCTCTATACTGCTTGAAAGTTTTTGGGTCTCAGGGGTGTTGAAATATTGTCTCAGTCACTGGGACTGCAGGTTAGGACCCCAGGGACACTTGCAGGCTGAATTCTGTGTCAGCAGGAATGTCACCATAAGATGGTGGCCTGAGTGGCTTTTAGTGAAGACATAATTCAAGAAGATTGTTTCTTACTGCCTGCTGGACATTGTAGCCTTCTTTTCAGGATATTAACTTACTAGAGTCTGCTCTTGTTCAGTGCAAATTGTTCAAGAGCTGGCGGATGCTCAAACCTTCCCTAAGAACTTTAGTGGGGACTAGATTTCCAGGAAAATCCATTATTTTATTTTCCAAGTAAATATCTTTAGCCAGATGTATAATCCCATGCAGTGCTATGGGCTTGGGATGGAGTGACTGGAAACTTGACTGGTGGAACCTGGGGCTGCCAGTGGGCAGAAGCTGAACATGAGCCAGACTGTGTGCCCAGATGGCCAAGAAGGCCAGTGGCACCTGGCTTGGGTCAGAAGTAGGATGGTCAGCAGGACCAGGGCAGTGATTGTCCTCCTGCACTCACAACTTGTAAAATCACACTCAAATCCTGTGCTTGGTCTGGGGTCTCTCACTACAAGGAGAGCACGGAGGTGCTGGAGAATGTCCAGAGAAGGACAATGGAGCTGGTGAAGGGTCTGGAGCAAAAGTCTGGCGAGGAGCAGCTGAGGGAGCTGGGGGTGTTCAGCCTGGAGAAGAGGAGGCTCAGGGGGGACCTTATCACTCTCTGCAACCCCCTGAAAGGAGGCTGCAGCCAGGTGGGGTTTGGTTTCTTCTCCCAGGTAACTAGTTACAGGATGAGAGGAAATGGCCTCAGGTTGTATCAGGGAATGCTGAGATTGGATAGGGAAATTTCTTCACCAAAAGGAGGCCCAAGGAAATGGATAAGTCACCATCCCTGTAGGTAGATATGTAGCTGTGGTGCTTAGGGACATGGTTTGGTGGTGAACTTGGCAGTGCTGTGTTAGTGGTTGGACTTGATGATCTTAAAGGTCTTTTCCAACCTTAATGATTCGATGATTCTGTATAAGCACAATTGATCCAAACATTAAAAGATTGGAAATAACTCTATGTTTATTGTTTCACACTAAAATCAGGGAGCACTGATCAGTCTTTCCAGAATGATTAATTCACTGTTCAGTTCCTTAACTCATGCTACCTTGGAATCTATCTCTTACTCCAACCAGGAATTTGTTGTTTGTTTTTTTTTTTAACTAATTACATCATGCCACTTTCTTCAGCCATGTAAAACTCCCACTGATTTCAGAGGTCAGGCACAATGATGTTAGAAACACAGGATTTGGCTTATGAAACACCATATGCAGCTACAAGTGGATGTCTAAGTAATGTGACACCTTAGACTAAAACCTCTGCCCCAGGAACCCAAATATTTTAACAGTTAAACAAAGATTTGAGGATGTTTTGTACAGTTACAGCTCATGCTATTATAAGCGAATTGAGAAGTCAGTTATGAAGGTTTAATCCTCACTACAATAAAGAGGGACAATCCTAGTAAAGGTTCCAATATATTCCCTTTTCCTCCAGTAATGCTTTTTTCTGTCAAACTTATATTGGCCTCTAAGTATATTCTGCCAATGGAGATTTGCAGAAGTACACTGGTAATGAGAAAAGGTGGAAAATAATTTAAAGATGTGAAGAACAAATTTTAGAGTGTTTCTGTTGGTGAAGGATGAAATTAAAGCAATGAGTAGAACCAAAAAGAATTCAATAGATGAAATGCAATCTGAACATGTCAGCTACTGAGTCCATTAAAACAAGAGGGATTACTATTTTAAAATAACAAATTCAGACATGTCTAACTTGTATATCATTGACAGCATCATTACCAAATTAAATTTTTAAATTTTAACATAGTCTGTTCTCTTTTTCTAGAAAACTCCTGAATTAACTAGTCACTTTTACCATGAGAAGTAAGGACAAAGATGAATGCAAGTAAGGCAATACCACAATAGTCTTTCAAAAAATAGGAAAGTACCAGCCAGAGACAATGAGGTGCAAAGACTCAAGTTTTGATTTGTACATTTTCCTTAGCAGTATAATGTCTCTGAATCAATACTGCTTGAAGTCTGAGGCTTTGCAAAGGTGCACGGTCTGTTGCACGGTCTGTCACACCACCCTCCCAAGCTCTACCACTGGAAAACATGACAAAAGTTGCAGAAGGGTTGACATTTCTTCTGACAAACACTGTCACTGAGAGAAACAAGCCATAAGTTTGGCTAAAAGTAATGAATATTTTTAAATGTTGCTCTTTCGGTTACTAATTTTTTTTTAATTTATAGTGGTGGTAAAGACGTTTATGGATTATAATCAGCTTTTAATCAATGTGCCTGTAAAATTGGCATTGGAAGAATTTAAAAATAGCCAAGGCTGTAAATAGTGCTAAGAATATTGATGTAGTAATGGATGAAGTGGTATTAATTGTAGTCAAAGTATAATCTTCCTTGCTGTCTAGGGACAGCTCCAGAAGAAGCAAGGAGACAAGCTGAAAGCAATACATGACAAGAGGCTCCAAACAACAGGAAAATCCCTTCCCTATCTTTTCCTGTGTAAAGCTGAGCAACTTCCCCTCCTACCACCGTTAAGTGGTGCAAAACCTTCTTGATTGCAAAACATTCATTAGGATACTTTGCCAGGTTTCTGCTGTCAGTTGTAGGACAGTGAATTTAAATGTCATCAACTCAATGCCATCTAACTCCAAGCTCTGCCCAAGAGGTCGTGCTGCCATTGATCTTAAAATTGTAGGTGTCAGGTTTTCTATCCTACAAAGCAAATTTCACTCTCTGCAGCTATTAAATGGCTGTTTCCTGTCAGTCTAGGGTTGCAGCTCTGTGGACCGAAACCTACTGGTCAGATAGGTCAGGGATTTGTATTTGAGGGTTGTTGTAAGATGTTGAAAATCCTCTAGAAAGTAGAGGCAGGGGGACTGAATGCTCAGCATGCCTTTTTGAGTCACATGCTCAGTGCAGGTCTTCCTGCAGGTGCAGGGGAAGGGATTTGATGACCTTTGCTGTCCTTTTTGTTACGATGCTCTCAAATGAAAGAGAAGTGAGATTCTTTTCCCGTGGACTCTTAAGAGGCAGTATGAACTAATAGCAGAAATCACTGTTGTATTAATAGAGAGAAACTTGGTATCCAGTGTGCAGAAATAGGAAGAAGAACCAAAAGTAACCCACATGGCAGAGAAGCACTTGTGGGAGGAAAGATATGAATGATGCAGAGAGACTGTGGATAGAAAAAAAATTAAATTACACTTTTTTATACAAGTTGCTGCAAATTTACAAAGTGATGAGCCTGGAGACTTTGTAGGTTTTAAGATATTATCCAAATTGTAGTAATTTTGGAAATTCCTGACCAACAGCAGGTTTATAAGATGTCAAAATTACCTTTTCATGTCTGTTTACTTATATGTTCTACCTCTTTGAAAATGTCAGTTCACAAGAGAGATGCTTATGCTTTTTATGTGTAGTCAGTGTGTTTCTACAACACAAATTACAGTCTAAAGCACTTTCATTGTACCCATCACACCAAGCTCCATAGAATTTACATAACAAATTCCAGCAGCAACTCTATCACCTCCCTGGTGCTGTAGAGCCTGAGAAAAGCTCTGAAGTAGTTTGTGGCTTATTAGTGGTAATTCAGACAGGATCAAATTTACTTCTTCAACATTGAAGCTTTTGATTCCCAGCATATTTCTTTAGCTGCAAATTTAGAATTTATTTTCTCACTACTCACTAGACAATAAAAGAATAAATAAAAAATCCTAAAAATAATAATAAAAACAAAACCAAGAAAAACCCACCAAAAAAAACCAACCAAAAAACCAAAACCAACCAAAAAAAACACACAAAAAAACCCCCAAAACAAAAACCACACAAAAAACCCCAAAGAAAACCCCCCAGAAAACAGATAGGCCAAACAAAACACAAGGAGCCCAAACAGGACCCAAAAAGCAGCTGAAGACTTGATACAACCTATGAAGGTTTTATCCACAGTTTTCATGGAGCATGTGTCTCACAGATTGTGAGAAAAAGCCAACACAACAGACAAACTAACTTGGGGTTGATAGACCCTTCTGCTTTCTCAAACACCTACAGTTAACCTGATTTTAACATTTGTTCACTGCTCACTGACTCCGGTCTTCATCTCTGGAAAAGACCAAAACTACTTGAAATTGCTGTCCTATGACTGTGAATATGCATTTTCCACCCTTTTTTCTTCATGGTGTCATAGGGACACCTGAGGCTTCAGTCATCAGCAATATTTTCCATTTATATTCACATTCTGAATGCTGACTTTAGCCAAAATTACCTTAACAGAGCAGCTTTTTCCTGAAACAGGACGAGAACAGATGAGATATCTCAGTGGTTTGAGACAGCTCACCTAACCTTCCAGTGTATCTATAATTCAACACATTGCACGATAAGTTGAATTTTGACAAATAAAAATAAATAATGCATTTCCCTGAAAGCTCAGGGAAAAGGAAAAGTGTATGGAATAAGAAACAGCATGCTTACAGAAAAAAAATTAACCAGATGAATAAAAGGGAGATTATTTACTAAATATGGGGAGGTATTGAATAGTGTAAGTTCAGAATCTTCAAGTAATCTAGTCATAGCCCAGAAAATGGCACAGTCCTTGCTACATAAATATAATTATATATAAAAAATGTGTTACCAAAAGTGAGAAATATTGTATTTAGTGGAAATTTAATCCTTGCCCCTAGCTGGTCCAAAATTCACCCTAAAATTCCTGCCAAAGAATCTGAGCTAAGCTGATCTTTTTGCACTTTCCCAGCACGTTTCTGACTTTCAGTGAAAAGCTGAAAGTGCTAAATTCTTGCCATTAAACACCTGCTTAATTCCGGATTAACACCAGAAATAGACGCGGTAGTTTAAAAAACCCCCCCTCTTGATTGTTCATTATTTTAAACTGCTGCTACTATACAAGAAATCAAGCTGTTTCTGCCTTTGTGATATGTCTAGTCATAACTCTATGACTACACTAGTTTACCTGTTTTCTAGGAAAACTCTCTGCATAATGGATGTGACTTTTAAACATTAACTACGTATTCAATTACATATTGTTATTCAGTACTTAATGCAGGTGTAGTTAAAAGGAAAATTAGCATCTGGTACCCAGCTTATGCAGCTTGTAGTTTAATGTGGATTGAATAGTTCAAGAATATCAGCCACCTTTTCCAGATGCAGAGATATTTTTCATATATACTTTCCCAAATCAAAGTAAAAAAGTGGCTAAGAGTTGCATCTCTACAGTACATAACAAGCTGGAAATAGCTCATCTCAAGAAAGCAAAAAGGATAAGGAAAAGAAAATAGCTTATGCATGAGGACTGATAAACTAGATCAGTAAGCTATAAATTAAAAAGACAGAGCTAAGGAAAAAATACAACAGGAAAGTATGTTTCACAGGGGAGGGGAAAAGCAAACAGAGTAGGGGTGTAAAATGACAAAGCAAACTAAATGGAAAAAGGATATGGCAGGATGAAAATCACCTGAAGCAATACTAGAGGAAACTGTGGAACTCCTTGTCACAGAGGAGCTATCAAGGGTGCTAGAATTTTGTCCTCATTCCAGAGGAGACCTTAAAAATTAATAGAAGAAAACTACATGGATAGGTCTTAAGGAAGGAAAGACAATACAAACCACTGGAACTGGAGAGTAGCTTGCTGCAGAATCACTGCAGGTCTGTCTTGTTACAATACAATTTTCTGTTGTGGGTCAGAAGAACCCAGAATATGTGATCACTAAACCCGGATTTAATGTGAAAGGCAGAAAAGATAATTCTAGGTGGTATATAACCCAAGCAGAACATTTTGGATGGATTTCCACTGATTTGAACTCCACGCTTTAAAGAAGGTTTTTTAAGTCCATGCAGGAGAACAGGAAGGTTCCCACCTTTAACCTCAATAGGCAAGGTCAAAGGCACAGACAAGGAAAGGAAGTAACTTAACCTTACTGGGGACTGCAGAGAGCCCAAATATGAGAAAGAGACACTGCACATGCATATGCAATGACTAAATGGTGCAATAGTTGTTCCCTTTGGTGGCAAACTCCATGAAATAAATTGGGGCTACAACATACAGAAAAAAACCCCAATGAGACTCAACAAGACAGAAAAGACGTGAAGCGGACTGGGATTCACACTGGGTTTTCTCCCTTTACACACCTGATGATTAGAATGAATCTCACTTTGATGAGGTAGAATACCAATGTTCCTTGTAGAATAGGCTCTTTGTTGTATTCATAAGACAATGGTTGCAGAAATACAATTCTTTACACTGCCTTGTGAAGACATGCATTTATGTTTATACCTTCCTTTTATCCAAACCGAAACTGAATTGAGGAAGAATCAGCCAGTGACCAACTCCTTCAATATTGTGTCCAAGCTGTGTCTTAGTTGTTAGATCTGTGCAATGAAGTGCAACTGCCTGTTCCTTCCCTCTGGCCACAGTGAATTATTAATTGCTGTTTATCTCTGAGTTTGTCACTCCTTGGAGGATTTCATTAAAGAAAACAACAAAGTGAAAACAAATACATGAGATACCAAGTCCTCCACTTCCAAGTATGTTATCCAGGCACATCTGTTCACAGAATAATGTAATTTCAAAGGCATTAAGCCTTTTATCAGAACAGTTTTATAGCTATGAATCTCCATGAAAATAGCAATTCACATGAGCGAGACAAAGTTGATTAAGCCACAAAGAATGAACTGTTTAGGGACAAATTTCGAAAGAGAAAGAAATGAAATTAATAATCAGGTTCTTTAAAAGAGTTCAACACTTCAAATCCTTTGACAAGTCATTGATATCTGAAGGAAGATTTAGGCAGTTTTTAGTTTTAAAATCCCACTTTTCCTTAGATCTAGAAGACAATGTTCTTTAAAAATTGGCTCAATTTAGAAACTCAGGCCCATTGTATGCAGAACTCTCTTCCCTTTATAATAACCTGATGTAATGTTTCAAAAAGAATAGTTTTCAGCACACATTATTTTCCTATGTTGAATTCATGATTATTTGTGCCTCTGTAAGAGGATTAACATGATGTAATGACACAAAGTGCAGAAATAATGAAATGCTGTATACTTGCCAAGCCATTACAGAATTATCTACTGCTCTCAAAGAAGTAAATATAATTTCTCATAAAGTTTTCCCAAATGTAGCAGAGATGAGTAGCAGCTAAAATAAAGTAGAATGATTCCTGCTTCAAAAATAGTTTCTTATTACAAGGATAACAATAAACTGGAGCAGCTCATCTCTGATCTACACTTGACTGATAATACTTTCTGAAAGTACGAGACATTTATTTTGTTGTCATATATGAGACAGAAAATGCCAGTTGCTAAGTTCACTAGTAAAACACTCCTCAAGAAACTTTATTAGAAAAGAATTTTGAAGAACTGTCACTCACTTCCTTAAGCTGCTAAGAGCAATTAAATAAGATACAGGACCAATTTTCTCAGGATTCTTCCAGGCCACAAATACAGTTCTTTTATTGAAATCCTGACATTGCTAAAACAGCCACATAAATTCTCTCTTGAAATAATCCAAGGTTCACAGTAGCATCATAACATCACATCATATTTTACATACTTCAGCAAGAACTTACCTCTTGAAGAACCCTAGGAGACAGCTACTAATTGTATCTTCCTGGCAGTTTAAAGGCACACTCACATCTGACTACTTCTTAGATATGCTTATTTTAGTTTCAGCTTGGGCTGAGAAGAAGCTATTGTCATAGATGGTAGAACTGCTGTTTAAGAACCTCATCTTCCAACATTATTACCTCACCTTCCTCAAAACTAATTGTTTGGGATTTTGCCCAAGTTAAAAAGTATAAAAATGAATGCATATCAGGAAATTACATTATCTTTTGACTCAGTGCCTCCAAAATATCTTCAGGGATCCAGGTCAGCCTGGTTAAACAATTTTTTTGCAATTTTGCAATTTTTTTGCTATCAGGATCCATCAGCAAGCACAGCCCATGTTTGGGAGTGCATGTTAGCAGGCAGCCGTACAATTCCACCACATCTATCCTCACTTCTCCTCCCTGACCCAGTGAACTCTTACCCCTGCCTGCAATCCTATTCTTCAGAGGTCACCATCTCAAAAACCTGCATGAAACCAGCTCCTGTTTTTGGAAAAAAAAAAAAAAAGCAGAGGCAAAATTCTCATTCCCCTTAGAAAACTTTCTTATTTCTTTTTTTTGTTTTGTAAAGAGAAAAATGTAGAAACACAGAAAGAATAGGGCTTTAAAGATAAAGGTTCTCCAGAATTGTAGACCATCTCCTTCTCAAAACTGAGCTAACTTCAAACTTTCTCCAGTGTAGGGCACTGCCTCACTCTTTCCTGAATACATTGCAGTCTCTGGTGTCACTAAGGATTTAGGAATAAAAAACACAGACTGGGAGAAATATTCTTGATCAAAACAACTGTTTTCCCACCACTGCAAAAAACAACCACAGAAACAGCTTCAGAAGCAGCTCAGGTCCCATTTGCAATCCAGTTTGGCTCCTGTCTCCAGTATTCCTGCAGGCAAGTCACTCCAGAGTCACACTTATAACCATTAATGCAATAATTGACCTCATCAGTGCATTAATACCTACATTGCCTTCAGCTCAAATAGTAATTGCTTTACACAACTGCCACTTACTGCTTATAAGGGCTGCATATCTCTCTTTAATGTATTTATAGAATACAATAATGTCATGTTTTAATCTTTACATGCTCGTATTGGTGGGACAGATAAACAAGGGCCTTGAGTCATGAAGTAGTTTTACACTACCCCATCCCTGAAAGTACTTAGGGCCAGGCTGGATGGGGCTCACAGCTACTTGATGTAGTGGAAGGTGTCCCTGCCCATGGAAGGGGGGTTGGGATACATAATATTTAAGGTCCTTTCCAAACCAAGCCATTCTAGGATTCTATGATTCTATTAAATATCCACTAAAGGCCTCTAGCTGAAGAATGATCTAAACTAACATAACAATACATGTACCCTTCATGTGGGATTGCAAGTGAGCTTATTACAGTCACAACCCATAAGGGAAGACATTGAGAGGAGCAGACCCTGGGTGATTTCATATGAGAAGAGACTTGTGCTTTGCTGAAGCAGAGCACAACTCCAGGGAGGTCTGAAAGGCTTATGTTGGCTGTAGAGACAGAATATCTGCACGAGACACATTTGAAATACCCTTTAAAATTAAATGGTCACCAAAACCTTATGAACCCTTCTGTCTGGTTGTATAATGACCTCTGTTTTCATTCACCTCCAAACCAGCATGAATTCAACTGGAATACAATGCTTTTGTAGACTATACTATGGGTTTAGTGGTATTTCCCAGTGCATTCATTCAGCTCTGTCAAATAAAACAGCCCCTGGAGTGTAAAGATAGAGGATTACCTGTAAGGAGGGCCAGGTGAAACAGCCCTTGAGGAGAGGGCAGTCAGCATTTTAAAACATATGTAGAGGAACCAGGCTTAGGACAAATTCTGATGAAGTTCAGACCGGGGGGCTGATCAAAGGTAAGTACATTCACCACTCAAACACAGAGGAAATCAAGCAATATACCATGAAAGAACAAAGGACTTGTAACATTGCAGGGTGGCTGTATGGGTGTTGTCATGGACCAAAAAATATTGAAGGAACCACTTGAGAGTTTCAGAGGTTGAGGCATATGGAAGAGGGAAGATGAAAAACTGAGAAACTAACAATTTCCATGACACAGGGAATGCAGTCATGTCTTTTGACTTTGTCTGAGTACAAAACTTAGAATAAATAAGACAAATGTAGAATGTACTAAGCTAAAAGAACAAAAAAATGTTTAAGATCAGTCATTCTGTGATGCTACAGAATGCTGGAACCAAAAATAATGCAAAAGAGGTCACTATTCAATAGACTTAGATTTCCCTTGGATAATTCAGTTGCCAAAATTGACTGACCTCTGAAGTGACCCAAATATGCCACAATCCACTCTTGATTTTATGGTCTGCAGTTTCTGAACGAGAGTGTCATGAGAGCTTAGTCAGTGAGCAGAGACACAAGTACCCAATATTAATTACTCATTTTAGAGAAAGCCCACCAGAGATCTAAGTCAACTTAGCTGTGGATGGCTGTGAGAATCAGGGATTATAAGTGTTTTACCTCTGTGTTTCCAACTCTATAACAGGTTAATGCAGTAATATGTGGACTAGACTCTCTATTTAATATACTGATGGGGGATTGACTTTTTGTCTGTGTGTGTATGAAAGAAATGAGCTAAAATGGTCTGTAACTAATGAATAAAAGCAATTAATTATAGCCAGGAAAGGAGCAAATTGCCACAGAAAGAGCCATCCTGGGAAAGGCAGAAGAGATTTTACTTTTTAATTTGATCTCAGTGCCATTGAAAATGAATAAAGCTTTTCTTACCACTTTTGTAATGCTTTCTTATCAGCGGAGCAAAGGCAGCATCCAAATGGAAACAGATTTCATATTTCAAGGTTCTTCAATGTAAATCAAGAGGAACAGACTAATTTTCAGCATTCCTGTTCACTGAGCTGCTCACTGGAACACAGAAGTTGAGCACTTAATTCTCCAATGCACAGAACAACATCCTGTTGGCTGGATTTGGCTGGAACTTCAGAACAACTAATGATGCTTATAAGATTCAGCAGCAATAGTTTTAGCACCAAAACACTCTGTAAGACCAAATACCATGTCTATCTTTAAAAAGAAGAGCTGCAAAGAAGGTATTGATTAGCCAACTGTTTCTTAGTAAGGAAACAAGGAGCATATAACACAGAGTTGATAAGTATAATCTTTATTTATTCTACCAAAAAAAAAAAATCCCTTGTGTAACAGGATCATCACTCTTTGTGGATGGAAAGACAAAGTATGAACCACATATCTAGGTTTTACAAGTCGATTAATTTTGTCTTAGGGCAGACTCTCAGTGTTCTAAATGAAAATGCTGAAAAAGAGTTTGGCTACTCATTTCCAGAGAGTTATTCATTGGATTCACTGACAGAATGGAAAGGCTTGTCAAGCAGGGTTCTCCAGAAGTCTGCATAATGCTTCACTTTATAATCTGAATGATGAATGTTCAGTAAGCCCTTTAAAAATGCAGATGATACAAAGCTAGAAATGACTGTGCATAGGCTGTAGGAGGTGATAACAAGCTAATAATGACCCTGACAAATGCAATGGTCCAAAACCAGGATGAAATTCAGGGTATGTGAAATTCATCAAATGCAAGGATCTAAAGATAAAAAAGAGTGGTAGGCTGGGCAGGGTGGGGAACAACAGATTGTATTACTCACATATATGGCAGATAGGACAAAGAATATTCAGATACCAGGGAAACTTGCTAATTACAACTCTGATTTACAAGGATTTTCGATTCACAGTGAAAAGGAAAGAAACTCTGGAAGAAACATATAGTTTCCACACTGGAGGTAATTTTAAAATTATGTTTACTTTTGTGAAGGATTATATTGTTGATCCTATCTTTAGGTAGGGAATGGATTAAATGAGCTTCACATGTAATTTTCAACCATGTTAACTATAATTTAAATTGTCAGTTGTGAATAGCCTATTTGCCAGAAAATATTCTACTCATAAATAATAGTCAGTCCTTTGATGGACAGCTGTGAATTAAGTAAAATATCATTCATTGGGGTAAGAACAGTGTGCAGTTCTCATTCACACATTTTGGGAGTCATTGTAAAGTCATAAAAACATCAAGATCACTGTGATTAGAGAGCATGTCAGCTGCCTCATGGTAACTTCTCTCAGGAACTCTCCTGCAAAGAAGTTCACATGTTTTGAATCATGGAATCATAAACTCTTTTAGGTTGGAAAAGACTCTTAAGACCGCCAGGTCCAACCATAAACTTTGAGAAGCAAGTTATGCCAAATTTCTTCATATTCTTCAAAAGTAAAAGTGTGCAAGTGGTCAAGTTCCAAGGACCAGCTGATAGTTTTTAAGTCAACAACCTATCTTATCTCACAATGATTTATTTATGTAGCCATACCCCTGTGCTCCATGGAGACACAAGGTAATGAATTCAAGGCTCACACAGACTAAATAATGGATTTGAATTGTAATACCATACTGAACTCTTTATCATGCACCTGGACGAGTATCAGAGGCTGCACAGGAATGTACAGCAGAGGCACAGAGCAATTCTAGCCAGCCTGCGTGTGGGTCACCCTGTTTGGAGGTCACAGGCTCATTTCCTGTGCACCGCTATTGCACAGTTACCTGAAAACTTGTTCAAAACAGGTATTTTTCTTTCTTAAAAAACAAACAACAACAAAAAAGTTGTGACCAGATCTGCACATCTAATTATGGTGACGAACTTCACATGAGATTCAAAAATTGATTTATTATGTTTACAGGCTAGTAATGTTCACTGAAATCATAAAATTTACTCAAATCAAGTAACACAAAACCTCTTAAAAATCTGTGAGACTACTTATTCAGTAAGGTATCATTCAGATTATCATAAAAGTATTAGAGACATCCATATGATATATTGCTCTTCTATAAATTGAATATACATATACAAAACCTTAAAAAAGCTCTTGAGAAATTTAACAAGAATGTTTTCCAATTTTTTTAATAGGCTCTTTGGTTGCAAGGAAGAGGCCTGCAGAATGATAAGCATTCAATACAGAACTGACATTCTGCCTAGAAAGCAGCCAGGCTTTCATATGTAAATTCTCCAGCATGTTTTGACTTTTACTTCTAAAAAGTGTATTGTTCCATGTACAGAATGAATATTTTTGGAACAGTTGCACAATGTTAAATTTTGCCCTTGGTGAATTTTTCTTTGGTTGCCTGAAAAACTATTGCTTCATTTTAGATCTTCTGAAATTACAGATTCATAAGTGCCCAAAGGCCTTTATACATTAACTAGTTAATATGAGATGTCATAATGATTAATGAATGAGGGTTCTTTTTAAAAAGCAATACTTTCACTACTGGTTTTCATGGCCTGAGCCTGAAATGACAGCACTTAGTTGCATAAGAACTGGAAGAAAAAAAGCTTCAAAATTTTTCAGGTAAACCTGAAAAAAAAACCAACAAAGAAAAAAATGCCAACATAAGTGGATTACAGTTGCTTGGGTTTATTCAAATATGTTAAAGAGAAATTATTTACATTAGATTAAAAAAATTTTGGAAAAAGTTGGTGAATATTTTGTGGACGGGTAAACTGAAAACGAGGGAAAAATGCACTTTTAGCTATAATTATCAGCCATTCATATTAAAGATGAATAGAGGAAATAAGAAAGCAAGTGTCTATGGAGGATGCTCTACTGGAAGGTACTAATGGCTGACATCAGAAGAGTCTAAGATCTAAGTCTCAGATGGAAAAATCAGGCTACAGGCTAACTAGGAGCTCAGAACTTCAAGCTCAGGACAAGCATTCAGCCCACTCTGTCGTTAGAAGCAGACGTGGACAGGAGGGCCAGCAGTGGAAGAAAATATACCTGCAAAAAAGATGCAGTTGAATCAGGGTAGTAATAAGGATTTCAACAGTTTCAAGAACAGGACCTGGGGTTTTCTATCATTGGAGGCAGCAAGTCAGTAAAAGCAGAGCTATCACTGTGGGCAGAGGTGGATTTAACAGAGGAGAACAGTCAGACATGCCTGCTGTCCCCCTGTACCCAGAGAGGTTGTGCAGCACCTCTGCTTTGCATGACAGGTAGAAGCTGAGCTGTTGAACATTTTCTTCCATTCACCTGCCAGGATCCTCTTTACACACACAGCCCACATCAAATACAGAGACACCACAAAGGATATGCCAAATTCTAATTTCTGTCTTCTCAATGTCCATCATAAATTGCTTTACGACACCTTTTAGTTTCAGTCCAACCACTGAGGCCATGTAGGGGCACAGAGGATGTGACGGTCTGACAGATTTTTCTTGAACTGCTCACTGAAAGATCCTTTGCCTTTCAGGGCTTTGTATCATTTTGAAGCAAAGATGTTGTGCTTTGCAAAGTTATCCTGCTGAAGAAGAACAAGACAAGAGAATGAGCACTTACATGAGAATAGAGATCAGAATTTACAGTATTAAACTTAACACTGTCTATTACCCCAGTTCTCTCCTCTCTGGTTACCCACTTCTACAAAAATTGCTGGAATTCTGTTCCATTTGAGACACCAAATCAGGATGAAATCAGCCACTGGTTTAACATGTACTTGAGAAGAGGACAGATTGTTTCTTGCTTGTTGAGCAAGCTCAACAGTGGCCCCTTTGGGGTGTGAGAATAATTCTGGACAATTAACCTTCTTCCCCCACAGTAAAAGAATAATGGAAATGTTCAGGTTCCCTAAAAGGAAAGAAAATATTACTTCCAAGAAATGTCCTTAAACTAACATAAACCAAAACCTCTTTTTTTTTTCTTTTTTTTTTCTTTTTTTTTCTTCTCTTTTTCCTTTTATTTTTTTGTGACAGGACCTTCTTTTTCTTGCTTTCTTTGGGGTGTCATCACTATGTGCTACACTGGTTCTCCATTTATCATTGTCATCTTCCCTATTTGGGATTTGTTGCTGCAGACTGTGCTTTCCCTCCCTCCACCAGTGTCCTCTCCTGCTCCTCAAGATCTTTGAACCCATGTGACACCTACTTCAGTGTCACAGCATCACTTTGCTAGTGGCAGAGAATAAAAAAGTGTCTTACTATCATGGGAAAAGCCAGCACTTCTTCTGCTCTGTGCTAAAAAATTTTGTGGGAGGGAAAAGTGTCAGTTTCTGCAATGCTCACTTTTCCCCGGCACACCATAGCTCCCCTCTGGGACCACAAGAAAAGAGAGTTAAAGAGAAGACATTCAGCCTGACTCTGGGATGTTTATTCTTTTCAGCAGCAATTTGCATAGAAAAAAGCATTACCAAAAAGATAATTACACTGATGTCAAAATTACTTTATTTTAACTATGCAATACAAGATTTTCTAGAAATGGGGAGTGATGCTTTTTAAAATGGCCCAGACCTTTTCATGATTTCCAAAGTCAGGCCTGCACGATTCTGGTCAGAATGAGAACAAGTTTCCAAATGTCAGAATTTCCTACAAAATAGAAATTTGGTTAAATTGAGCTATTACTAACATACTCACTCACAACAGCTTAGAAAATCCAGTTGTTTCCAGGTGTCTTTGGTCCAGGAAAATAACAAGAAGATTTCCCCATTTGATGGTCTTGTCCATAAAGAATGTATGCTCTAACTTTACAAGTAAAAGTTAAAGTTTTAAAAAGGGTTCCAGAACACTAGTTAAGAGCAATACAAGCTATGTACATGCTGCTTAGTCACCTAAATCAGAAAAAGATCAAAAATAAATATGATTATAATGATTACTGAAATTAAAGACCAACAGAGATTGAGGTGAATGAATTGCCAGCTTTCTGCAGAAATAAACTCTGTGGAAAACATAATAAGCAATCATGGCTCTGTAAGAGTGCTTATTCATACACCTGCATAATGTAGTTATGGCAGATTTTAAAATACAAAGTTCCACTACCTATACTGTCTGAGCTGCATGATTTTTTTCCCTGGATTTCAAAAATGCACGTATGAGTGGGAAGGCAGCAAAGAAATTGTAAAGGCTAGTTGTATGCCATTTTTAAATTCAGATATTTGTGGATGTGATTCTGCTCAAAGAAGTCAGCTTATATCCCATGCGATGTGGGTTTTAACTTGTGTCCATGAAAGAGGAGCTTTAACCCTTTTTAGACAGGCAACAGTGGAAGTGTGCTCAGCATCTGCTCAGCATCATCGATGCTGCCTGCTGTGATCTCAGGTTCCTGGCCAAGGCCACAGCTGGGTGCTCCCTCTGCTTTTTAATGCCCACAGAGTGGGGTGCCAGAGCATGGCATGGCTGCAGCAGCAGGAGAAGCCACTTTCCTTGTCTGGCCTCACCAGTAGCCACAGGGGCTTGGCTCGACAGGGCAGAGCAGCCCTGGGCTGTGTGAGCACAGGTAAGGTAACACACCTGCCTTCTGGGTGCAGAGGAGCTGTGTCAAATCCAGCCCTCTCCCTATGGCCTCTTCCTATGGCCTCTTCTCTGGATAATAGGGAGCACTGGAAAATAAGTCGAGTAAATTACTGATTTGTTTTCCTTGATGGGAAATGACTGAAAAAGCAGCTTTATGGAGACGCTTGGGAAGAGGTAGTTTGATTTAATTTTGGACATCAATCACAAAATTCTTGGTTTACAAGATGCTTTTTTGTTGAGGAAATCTCTGCTTGCCAAGAGCAGCACCTCTGGAGCTGCAGCCAAGGGCCCTATTAAGTTTGACTTTTTTGTCCTTGTGTCCTTGACCTAAAGCAGGAATAAATCTCCTGCTTTAAAGCTGGTTATACTGGCTTGCCACTAGGATGATGGTGTGCCCTTTGATCATTTGGAAAGATGCTGTGGAGGCCCAGAGGGCCCCCATCCCTCTCTGGGGTTTGGCTGTTGGGGCTGGGGCCAGCCTGGGCCTGTAAACTGCAGCCAGTAAACAGGGATCTGTCCTGGTTCCCAGCCCATGCAATCCCTCACAGTGTAAAGTAAGAGGGTCTGTACATTTATGTAAATAGATATACTTATTTTCTGCCTTGGTCTGCAGTGGAGCAGTAACCACACTGCCCATTAAGTTGTGTTTACCCTCAGAGAGCTCGAAGGCTTAGGCAATACAAAGGAACACAAAAGATAATCAAGGCAGGCTCTGAGCAACAGCAAGAGACACAGCCACACTTGTAATGAACAACACAATGCTGCACGACAAAAGAGGATTGTATTCCTACCTTCACCTCTGTGAACAGTCTTGTCCCAGTGAAGGACAAGCCAGGGACCACAGAAATAACTCTGGCAACTTGCCATGTCAAAAAATCTTGTGTAGAAAATTGTCTCTCCTAAGGAGTGTCCTGTGGTGTAGCCTTCACTGCAGATCTATTTTGTTCACTGCTGATATTTTTATACACTGAGAGAAAAAATTCTGACTAAAGTCAATCCTGTTGTTTAGCCAGTTCCCTAACACATGTGTCCATCCTAATGAGTAGTTTACTGGTAGACATCAATTATTTCTGCTTCTTTCCCACGAGAGAGCACCCATGAGAGGGTTTGAAATCATGTTTCTTTTCCCAGTGCTTGTCATTCTTATTTAGTCCAGAGGAGCTGAAAAAGAAGTAGTCAATTCCCACTTCCTTCCTTTGCAGAATTGCAGTAATAACCTAGAATTACTGTTCGACATTCAACATTCAATCTTTTTCAGCAGATGGCTTTCAGCAACTAAATACGCTCAACTTGCCAAGCTTTGTCCTGAAGTACAAAAGCTATCCACATTAAATCAGGATTTTAAGAGTTTTCATTTTTGTATTGTGATCTATATTTTGTTCATGAACCATAATATGAGATGAGAAGTGAACTCTTATTTATTCAAATTTAAATTATGTATCTCACATCAGGTGCAGATTGTAGAAGTAGGAGGTAGAAGCAAAAGAGTGTGAATGGGTCAAACTCAGCCCCAGGTTTTACAGCACCTGCTAGTATTACAATTAGTTAAAAAACAATAATCAACTTCCCTTCACCTCAGCCCACTTTATACAAAGGATCTGTCCACCTTTGAGAAACATAAAAGTGTTTTAGGAGCTTTTCCAGGGGTAAAAGATAATCCAAATGCCTCCCAAAACACAAACAAACAAATTGAGGGAGGAAATATTTTTTTTATGTCCACCACATGAGACTAATATATCAAAACCAAACCGCACCAACCAAACAAAAAAAAATATCACCCAAGACCATGTAAATGTACTTGTAAGATCTGTAAGGCATCAGCTAAAAAGCACAGTACAATTCAGTGACTGGCAGATGAAATTTAAGTTTGGAAAACTCAAAGCAGAAATGAGGATTTGAGATTTTCAAGTGAGGTTAATTACCAATTTAAAAAAAAATCCACATAGGACTGGAAATTCTCCATCCTTCAATTGGCTTTCATTTCTGGTCTATTTACATTGTTAAAACATCCAGGTAGTTCCTTCCTTACAAATGAATCCTCAAAGACTTTTCTATCATGTTGTCTATCACCACAGTAACAAGTGGGACTTATCCTTAAGAAGTCTGAGCAGATTCCTGTTCAGATTTCTGCATTTTTACCCAGATTGCAATAAAGTCTCAAACCTCCTGAACATCCACTCCTCTCACCACCATCCCCAGGCTCTTTCATTTCCCAGGACCACCTACAAAATCACTTACACTCTCCTTTGTCTATTGTGAACATCCACTCACTTGGCAAAACATCAAAACACATATTTACCTTGACAGTAATTTCTTTTCTCTCTCAGACCTTCATTCTACCCTGCACTTGTCCCAGCTGAGCAGATGTACGGTCTTGCTGGTAAGTTTTCTCCCTCTTCCACTCCATTTTTGCCCTTTCTGTCCCGTGATCTTCTTGTGGCTTTTTTTATTTCCTAAGTTCTACCTCCAGGGAGCCTATGCTATCACTTTGAGAACTACAGGAGATGTCCTTTAATTTGCAGCAAAAGGTCTTGCTAGAGGACAGAGAAACTGTGAAGATAGAAAATGCTATTTTTTGATGGTAATATGAATAACTCTCCAGGGTTCCTCTTAAAATGTCTACCAGCACTTTCTCAGAGCTAAACAAGAATGTGGATACAACATTAGTACAGGAGAAAACACATTATGTGAAATTCTGCATTGTGTGGGAAAAATTTTTCCTTTTAAGAAAGAAAGGTAATGAAATTGAAATGAGTATTTCAAGTACTCAATGAGTAATTGAAATTTGAAATTTTGTGACAAAAAAAATTGTGGTCTGTACCTGATTTGACTTCATTTTTAACTGATTATGGAAGTATTTTTGTCCTTGTGTATCCCAATACCACAAGACTTTCTCATTTCACTGTATCTTATAACAATTATATTTTTATTGGATATATAGCATTTTCAGCATGCTATACATGAATACATGATATATGGACAGTCACCCTAACACGCAGAGCCTGTGCTGCATCTGCAGAGGCGTAAGTTTGTTGAGCAGGATAAAAGCAGAAGCCAAGTTTCAGGCTCCCACAGGGCTCTGAGCTGCAGACAAGTTCCTTTCTTGCTGAAAAACTCTCCAGGGTGTCCCACATTGGTGAGCACAGCTCAGAGAGACAAAATCACAAGTTCCTTTATTCAAGTAAGGTTTTCCATTTGTGTTTAGCAAGAGTACGTCTTCCTGTCAGAGGGGATATATGTACCTGAGAGACCTCTTTTAGTAAAAGGTTTTACATACTGAGGTCATAATTTAGAGGGGAAGGAGTAGGTTTAAGGCAGACAGTAACCTAAACATTTAAGGATATGATCAAATGAAGTTTACAGAGCAATACATTGGGTTTAAATGGCTGTGTACATGGAAGGTCCTGTAATCCCAGTATGGACATACACTGGGGTGGTTTCTGTTTCCTTATTAGATCTGCTCTCGTTTTCAGCTCAGAGCTCTCAAATTCTGCTCTGGCTTCCACCAGCAAGATCAAAGGGCCAACTGCAACTGAGGGTCAGAATGGCTCAGGGCTACTCTGGGCATATGTCTCACCCTCTCACCTCACCTGTCCTTCTGGCCCTGAGAGAAGAAGAAAGGACCTCCCTGATTGGTGCAAACATCAGACACCTTCTCTCCAGAGCTGGCTTTCTCAGGTCATACAGTCATCACACTTAGGTCTGGTATTAGTTGTGCAGAAGATACCTGAGGTTCAAAAATATGTTTACACACAAAGCAGATTCCATGTGAATGATTATCTCAGATCAATTCAGGGGTAAAGATGGACAACTTTGGTGGGTATAGACATGATAAAAGTCCCTGGAGACCAAAGCTTGCTGGATATGACCCAGCCCTGCTCTGGAAGTAACTGAGCTGAGACAGAGCTGAACCAGTATTATGGTTCTCAAGATAGCAAACACCCACTGTTCACATGGTGATATATCACACAGAAGTTGTGGAAATAACACTGGTGGACTGATGGAGTCTTCTCTCAATTTAGCTAGAACAAACTCTCTTCTCTGCTCCATGTTCTTCTTTAGAAGTTCAAACAAACCTTGAGACCACAGCAGGCACCTCTTGACGTGTAATATCAAAGTGAATTCTCAGGGATATCTTTTTAAGAGATATGTGAACAGTTCTCTGAAGAGCTATTGGTGTACAGAACTTCTGTCAGGGTAATGTTCTTGAAAGAAGAGTAGAGACTCTGTGGATTAATAGAAAAATAGTTTTTAATAGAAAGAAAGCTCACCAGCAGAACTGTGAGAACCTGGCAAAGGACCCCTCTTGTCTCCATCTCTTTTTCTTTCTTCTGAAAAGATAAGAACAATTTTTATGAATAGAAGGGCAGGGGAAGACTGCACAACCAAGTCACCAGCAGCCAGTATCCTTTTATTCAATGCTGTAATTTTTCTTCTGACACCCCAAACACAAGAGCACTCACAGCAACCAATTCCTTCCACGTGACACTTCCGACATGGGAAAGCTTTACAGAACCTGGGGTCAATAGGGAAAGTAATCTAGATCAAGGGATTACTAACAGTGATGGGAATTCAAGTGATTTTCCCCAAAGTCACAGAAGGAACAGCACAGCAGACAGGCACTGCAGCAGGAGAGAAACAGCCCTGTGGGAGAGGGACCTGCTAGGGCAAGGGAGCCAAAGAGAAACCATGGTGCTGCACTTAGCATTCTTACTGCCCCCATGGCAGTGCTGCAGCTGCATGTTGGAGGGAGGGAGAGCCTCTTTCCAGCCCATTCATCCCCCTCCTAGGTGTATCCCTATCTGCTGTCAGACAGGATCAATGTTTGTAAACATTAAAAATAGCTTATTTAGAAAGATATAAGAAAAACTGAGGTGGGGAGATAGGTATGTCTTGAGATAATCAATGAGCATAAAGGAAAATAAAATCTCAGAGTATTTGAAAGACTTCTAGCAGGTGCTTTACAGTTTAAAGCTGATAATGAGAATTGCATTCTAGTTGGATGGCTTTAAAGCAAAAAATGTCACTGAAAATGAACTGATAAATCTAATCGATTATTTTTTCATAGCTCTTCCTACTTTTGTCTGAAGAAAGTGAAATGACCAGTACTCCTCCTCTCCACCCATTTCTAGAGAAAGGGGACATATTGCCCAACTTCAGATTAAGACAGTATGGCAGGAACTCAATCTGTGCAGTGAGGATGGAGAGAGAGAACATGTCTGGGAGGAGAGACCCAAGTCTTTCTATCAGTTATTCAGGTTCCAGCTCCTCAGTGCTCTGTGATCATTTTCTGAGACAGCAGTCCAGTCTCCAGTGTACTAACTGTAAAAGTTAGGAACTCATCCTTATTTTGCAGACCGTTAAGTTTTGAACTTCAATGCTACACAAAGTCGTATTTCTAGTTTTACTTGCCACAGGTCTGCAGACTGGCTTTACAGAAGTTTGCTGAAGCAAGCATTGATTAATGAGACAAGGCAGTAGTCAATGAAAGCAACAAATGGGTGGACTCAGGAGGACTGACTCTTGAGACCCAATTAATGTGTGGACATGCCATCTGGGCTGGCAGCACTCAGGGCAGTTCACTACCTGCTGCCACTGCTGGCACTGCACCAAGAAGAAGCAGAGCATCTGTCAGTCCCCAGGATCTTAACGGAAAACTGCAGCGCAGTGAGCTTCAAAACAAGCCTTGAACATCAAAACTCCCTGGTAAATATCTAGAAGAAAAAAGCTAGAGATAGTGTGGAAATAACTGTATTAAAATAAAGTATTGAATTGTTTCCTATGCAAAAGAAAGTTTCATATGCATGGCCTTTTCTCTGTTCCTCTTCAACTGCAGATGCAACTCTTCTCAAAATTTCTTTTGGTTACCTTAATTGATATCAAAATCACATGTTTTCTCTGTGAATATCTTAAAGTAAGACTTCAGATTTTCAGCTATAGGCTTCTTTTCCCTCCTATTTCCCCCAGTTTATTTTAATAAGGTCAAGATTCTTTCCAGAGAGGTGCTGAATCAGTTAGGAAAAATCATAGTATGAGCAAGCCATGTGACACTTAACTGCATATCATTGGCCTTCAAGGACTTCTCTATCGAAAAACAAAATTTCTCTAGCATTGCTGAGTTATTTAGCCAAAGTGCAGGGAGGAGTATCACTATTCTGCCTCCCTTGTTCTCCTGAAAGAAACACAGTCTAGATATGAGCTACTGCCAGGAGTTGACACCATGAGTCTTAAAAGGGGAAAATTGATTTTGCAGGCTCACAGTGAATCGCACAGAAACAGCAAGCTAACGAGGGCTACCTTGTGGTCTTGTGCCCAGTAGAAACCATTATTGCTTTCAGTGGATAGGTTTTTATGGGATGGGGAGTGAAGCATCAGGAATCAGTGTCAAAAATTATGATTTTACTGCTTAATCACTATAATCTTCATTTCAGAAGAGATAATTTGACTTTTACTTGAATACAGCTGTATTGCAAAAAGGCAGACAATTCAGAACTCGGTGAATCAACTAGAAAATAAATTAACCAAATTATCATGTTTACTCTTCTTTCTCCCATGCTTCATCACTTTGACCTTACTTTCTAAAATATTAGAGTTAACATCAGCATATAAATATAAACTTTGATTAAAATTGACTTGGCACTGCAAGCTGTGCCTACATCTTAGATGAATGAACTAAGTGTTATGAGGGGCTTTTTTGCAGGTCCTGCATGAGATTTTCTCAGGGCCTAATCCAAATTATTGGATCCTTCTAAATTATTAGAAAATATTCTGTTAGCTGCAATATGCATTTGACTGGGTTATCAATGAAGAAGAATGGCTATATGTTTGGATTAAAGAGATAATCAGGCTCTGCAATATTTGCCTCAGAGAATGAATCATAGAAAACACAGCTTTCAGCTGAGGTGTTTATGTCTGTCTTATGCATCAGGAGGCTTGATCATAGTGGAACTTTAATGAGACATTTGCGTAGAACAGTTGAAGTTGTCTAATTACAGACTTTTCTAGGAGCATCTTTTGTTCCCAGTGGGACCTGGCCTATTTTCAGAGTAGTCTGTCTGGCTGGAAAGAAAGGATTAGTTTACCTGTCTCCATTACTGAAAGCTAGCATGAGTGAAGGCAGTGCCCCTTTGTACTTGCCAGGAAAATTCTCTCCTTAGATGCTATTCTCTCATTAGATGCTAAGCTCATCTTAATGCTTTAATTGTTGAACATCTAGAATATGTTTGATTAAAGTTCAGCAATAAGAAGAGATGCACCTGATGGAAGTTTGTGAGCTCACTGAAATTTAGAAAAAAATTTGAAAACTTCTGTTATTTTCAAGCAAGAAAACTTGCAAGTTTTATCTGAGTAGATTCTGCCATTCCATGTCTTCACAAATAAAGATGTCATAGGATGAAGACACCATGGTGATGGAACTATCTTTCTTATATTCAGACTGTTGACTAACTTACAAGCCACTAATTTTGCTGAGACTACTATCGTTAGTTAGGAACCCACAAGGGGAGTTCTTGAGAAGAGAGCTGTGTGTGTAGTCAGGGAGCTGAACTCTGAGTTGTATGTGAAAGGCATGAGATGTCCTAAAACAGTATTCAAAATGTTCATAAACCCAAGATGGGTTCAGACGATGGAACGGTAGACCAAAAGATGGATTCAAGTCAAATTTCAATAAATGCTGAGTGCCTGCTCTACAATGGCCCTTCTCCCACCCAGATGTTGGCCTTACTCTGGTAAGCCTAGGAAACTCTTTTGTGAAGAGGCAGAAGTGAGATCTTCCTCCTTGGTTTGCTCTAGCATCCATTTTACCATTTTACCATTGCTTCTGGAGTTTTGGAAACAAATTCCAAACCTATTGTAAACTCCAGTAATTACCAATCTGAGGATGGAGGATTTACAGATGACTAAAACCAATCTTCTTGAAACCCTACAAACAGCTGAGTGAGCCCCTTTGAGCTCTCCTGGACCACAGGCTGCACCAACACCTCCCTTGGAGTAGGACACCTCTTGGAGCTCACAAACCCTTCAGCTGGCAATATTTGAAAGACCATTGCTGATGACAAGATTTAGGCTGATACCCCACAGGACATTCCTCAAGGTGCAAGCCATTCCTGATGGGAAACACAAAGGGATTTGGTGTATTTCACCAGACCTGAGGTGAGTTTTTGATAGGTACCCTTGTGCACAAATAAAGATATATACATCTCTGACTCTTGCACCCTTATCTTTATTTATATGTATCCTTTGCATTCTTACCCTTTCTCAACCCTAGTCTCAATGTAAATAATCACAAATTTATTCCAATCTGATTTTTCTATCCATGCTTCATCTATATAGAGTAACAGAATGAACCTTGTCATCAAGGTCTGTGGAGGTTGTAGTTTCATAACTTCCTATTAAAACCCATTTTTTGTCAATCACCTTTATGGTGATCCTTTAAGTGGCCAAAACCACTCATTTGTAACACAGGTCAAAATAACTTTTTTTAAGTCAGTAAAAGTTATGTCCAGTGTTGCCACTGTGAATTAGAAGAGAATCAGTTAAATCACCGAAAATGTGATTACAATCAGTTAACCATTTACTAATTTTCCTGACTCTTATTCATCCAAAACCATGTAGAATGGTGTGATGGTGAAAAGACATGCAAATCCTAACATTGGCATAGGTTGCACAACCATGATAATAAACCTCTAAACACCAATAGCTATTAGAAAAAAAAAAAAAAACTGAACAGAAAATTGCATTAATGATAATGAAATCAGAAAGCTCAGAGTCCACTACAGTGTTTCAATCAGTCTGCAAAACAATATAGCATTAGAAAATCAGTACATTATTTCTGATCCACCAAATGAAAGCTGATCTCTGCCTAATTATTAAATTGACAGACATGTTTTTATAAACAGCAGCATACTTTTACAAAAGGCCCCTAGCTGATCTGCAAAAAATAGTAATACCCTATTTTGTAGCCAGAAGCTGTTTAGGTAAGGAAGGAAATTCCTTATGTGTTGGCTTTTAAAATTCCTCTGAGGAGACCCAGGAACATCCATCTCTTCTTGACAAGCGATAGTATAGAGAAAAATTATCACTATGTACATTTTGATTGCCACAGAAGTCAGAAAACACTCTCTGCTAGACTTGATAAAGAACCAAATCCTAAAAGCAAGAGATTTGATATGAAAATTCTCTATCCCCAGCAGGATTCTGTACCATAAAAATCAGCAGTTGTAATGTCCCAAGCAATTATTTTCAAATCATATGGAGTACTAAGTGATCTCAGAGATAACCAGGAACAACATATGTACTGATTTAATATGAAATATTTTAATTGTTCTGAGAAAAGGAGTAGGAAGCTGATGTCACAGGCTTATTAAATATAGCCTTTACATTGAACAGGAGTACATTCATGCTTAGATAAAGCAAGAGCTGCGTGGCAGATTACCAAATTGGGAAAAGCAGTTGGGCTCATATCTCCCTCTACATTGCCACGTCCTGTACATTCACATCCAGCTCTCCCTGTAGCCAGCACCTCCTCCAAGATTCATTAGGTCTTGTAACGTGTTCATCACTTGTCTGCTCACTTAGTCAGTCCCAGCAGGGGAAATATTTGCAGTAGGGTGTCTCCTGTAATAACCCAGATAGTATTTAGAGACTGCAGACCACTTTTTCCCTCTGCTGCAGAAGTTCAGTTGTGCGTGGGTGGAATTCATCTTACCCAAATATAGTCCACAGAAAGAAATAAGCACTGCTGGGCAAGAATTTTCTGCTCTATTTTAGGTGCTGACCTCAGGATGAGATTTCTGTCACCAAGCACCTATTTCTCTTCTCTGACAGTACAGTGAGCCTGTGATGACTCACTCAGAGGTAGGAGTCTACAGCTGGTCTGATGAATGCTGCCTGGAGTCTCTTGAAGGTAAGGGCAAGACCTTGGACTGGAGGTAAACTCTTACGAAAAGCAAATGTGAAAATCAGACGTGAGTGGCAGGCCAGACTGCTGAGGAGATAAACTACATCAGGACTGGGGCATGCACTTAACTGATGGTGGTGGATTTTAAAACAGCCCCAGTACAAATGTTCTGTGATTCAGAAATACCTGAGCTTGTACCTGCTACATTTAATCTTGTTCTGCTGTGCTTTTGTCTGAGTTATTGTTACACATTCCTAAATCGAAAGTGTGATATTTCAGTGACCAACAAGGACTTGCTTAAATTTGATAGCTGTTAATAAAGACAAAAGTCAATAATTTAAAAGGCAATAGCTGTTCCTAAACAACAGCTTATGTAGATGAGAGATAGTTGGAAGAGCACACCATTGAACCTCAGCAACATAAGAGGTGGACACTTTACCTGCCTGGTAAATTTATCTGATTGAGACTTTTCCCAGCATCTCATTTGTAACAACCTATATCAATCAATGTCTCTAAAAAAACCTTTTTTTAATATGTATATTGGAAAATAAATAACTACACATTTTAGTTTATTTATCCAACTATTATATTAAAATACACTAATGAACTTTTCCAATATAATTATTTGGGTTTGGGTTTGGGTTGGGGTTTTTTTGGTGGGGGGGTGGGTTTCTGTTTGTTTGGTTTTATTTTGTTTTGTTTTGAAATTAAAAAATCTTTTACATTCCATTCTATAAAACAACAAAAATGTCTGTCTTTCATGACTGTCAAATTTTCCAAAATGTTTTTATGTAGACTGTGGTGTTCTCAGTACTCACCAAGGATGTCACTAGTCCCAGCAACCTACAGAGCTAGCTGAAGACAAGCCATTCAAATGAGAAATTTCTAACACAGGTGAATAAAAAGTATCACAGCAATCCAACAACAAATTAGAAACTCCAGAAGACTGTTGGCTAGGAAAAGGCTTTAGGATTAATATCCAAATCCAAACAATAATGTATTGTTTGGATTTGGATATTTGCCTAGTATTCCTGAGAGGAAAAACATTCTTCAGCTGTCCATTCTTTCAAAATAAGGATGAGTGTAAACCTTGAATGGTAACATACACAATCTACGTTACAGCTACATGGAATAAAAAACATTTCACACATATTCAGAATCATATTCTATAATTAAAATCTCACATCTGAAAACGTATGAGAATTTCTTTAGAAAAAATTTGGAAATCTTTGTACAGATACTGCGTACCTTTGCCTTATTCCAAGACAAAAAACTCTTATGTTTTGGAAAGCAGAAGCTGCAATCATAGACCTAGATAGCTCTCCCTCCAAAACTTCATTGCCAACCTCTATGAAACTTGAGGCATGGCACATCATAAGGTAGAAAGACGAAGTCTGAAATCAAACACTGTAAAGTATTAAAAGTTATATTGAATAGTCAGTTGAACAGCGTAAAAGTTTGCATCATGGTACACCCACACATGAGCACCAATTGATGTTCCAGTACTATTAGACAAAAAAGCTGATCTATTTCTTTTAATTTTGATCGTGTCACTTTCTTCTCCTACTGTACAACATGAGCAGCACTCTAAAATCAGTGAGCATTGCACTTGCTTTGTAGCAGAAGAATTTGGCCTCATTTTTAAAGAGCTTTCTAAGGGCTTCTTCAACTGCAGAAATTGGCCCACTTTCCTTATAGTCAAAATATCTGACAGAGCCAATATTTTTTTTTGCCATAGCCACAATACAGTTTGTAAGATATTTTTGCAAAGATTCAACTTTATTTCCCTAGTTATATGTTTGATGGGAGCTTGGCACTCCAAATTGGTTCCTGAAGCCTTAATATTGTTACAGCTACTTATTCCAAACTGTACTATATTCTCAGAAATTTTGGGGATAACCTACAATCAATTGATATGATTTGCAGAGTTTTGAGTAAAACATTGGATTCATTTGCATGCACAGCTGCATTGAGTGCTCATTGCATGAGCACGACCATGATAATCCATTCAGGTATGTTCACCCAGCTCCGGATGTCTGTAACTGAGGTTTCTCCAACACTAATGAATACTGGGTTTTAGTGCTCTAAGATTTGTTTCATGCTACTTTGTTCGATGCTTCTATTAACATTAAAAATTGGAGTAGATTAAGCCTTGTAGTAAAAAAAATTGTCTCTTCTGACTCACTAGGGTGAGTAGGGGAAAAGCCATGCAGTATAGAACAAATACATTAAGCTTTTACTTGTTTAAATATACAGTTTAACAATACGCCTGTTTAAAAATGCACAATTTTGTGCATTTATTTCACAAGCAAAGTGTCATCACTTTAAAGCCACCCCCTTGCTCTCCTGTCTCTGTGTGTGTTTTCCAAAATGAAGTGTTCCCTGTTGGTCTTTGACATACATGACCATTTGATAACGGCATTTTCTGTGAATTTCCTTCCCTTTATTCCATGTTTTACTGGCGGTTATAATGTCGATGCTTACATTCTATTTAAGGAAAAAAAAAAAGAAAAAAGAAGATATGAAAGAGGAGAAGGGATACGAGAGAAGAATGAAGGAAGAAAGAAGGAAAGGAGCAAGAAGGAAACATAAGAAAGAAGAGAGGAAAAATGTATTTTAATGAGGAATTATTAAGATTTGAATGTAGCTGCATTTTCATCTCTTACAAGAAAAAAATACAATTCTATACATGACTTGTATAGAATAGCACTCCAAGGATAGCACTCCAAGGCATGGAGTTGAATATTGATGTCACAATATTTTCCCTTAGAAGATTGAATTGAATGAATTCGGCACAATGCAATATTGCAACATTCACTTTTAGTCATCTTTCATATTTTTGCTTAGCTGAAAAGAGAAAATTATTCTGTAGAGCTGAATCCAAATACAAGACAAATGTATTTATTGCACTTGCTTTATAGATGTACAGGTAAATTACTTTGAATGCCCATGTAACAGAAAGAGATTTGTTTAAATGGAAAAGCTTTTGTGTTTATTCTGTGAGACATGAAAATGTATCATTGAACACATGATTATCCTGAAGTAAGAGGTATTTGAAGCATACAAACATGCCACATCTCCTGAACAGGCAGGAGTTTTTTATGCATTTGCAATCACTCAGTGTTTCAGAGGTGTGTCAAGTCCTAATTCGTGTTCTTTTTTAGTAATTCTGCCCAAGAAGCAACACTTTTAAAGAAGCTTTTAGCTACAAGTGAAACCTCATTGACAAAAAGCAGAAAGCAACTCTGTGTTTTCATCAAGAGCTATGTTGAAAGTCCCCAGTTTTCATAAACTGAAATATCTGTAATAATGATCTGACCCACTGACTCCATGAGCTCACAGTGGGCAGCAGAGCAGAGCAGGGAACTCAGCCCTGCTCTCAGCCATCTACAGCTTCAGCAGCCACAACCCTGTCAGCAAAGACTCACACCAGGAAAACTGCCTTGTAGAGAGGTAGTACTATTTAGTCCAGTATAGTGCTATTTTAACACAGCCTTATTATTTTCAAGACTCAAAATCCTATGCTAATTCACTTTAAATGCACTTGCACATCACAGTGATTAGTCTAGACATATTCTCTGGGTTTTAGAAACTACAATCAAGAAAATACCAACATTTGCACAAACACTTAGACACATAAAGGCACTTTAAAATCCAGCTCTGAGACTTTTGCCAGTGGCTCGTGTCAGCTGGTTCAGCTCCACACCAGCAGAAGTGTTAACCAGCTCCTCAGGATGTGTGTATCAGCTGCCTACAGGTCAGAGTGCTGCCATTCCCAGGAGGCACCCAGAGCAGTGCAGATTGTATGCCAGGCTCCTTTCCCAGGCAGAAATCAATGCCAGTGACAATAGCTTCCATTAATAAAGATAATGCCCAGAGACTTCATTCAAAATCTAATAGTTAGAAATTATATTGATCTCTTTCTGAAAAGAGAATAAACCTGAGAAAGAGCTGGCAAACCCTACACTGTAACGCTCTTTTCTACCATATTCAAGAGGTTAATACAAATAGGATTTGCTATTATAGTGTCTGTGTCAGAAGGTGACAGACCTGGAAATAACTCTTTTCTGATGAAAGGGAGATACACGGTTTTTTTGGTTTTAGTAATTCTGGGAAAATGACCTCCATGTTGTAGATTTAAACAGATTAAGAGCTAGCAGTGCAGCAAAACCAAATATAGATAAATATTGAAAGCCATTTCTAGTTTTATAGCTACCCCAGTTAAAAATTACTTGAGTTTTATGGCCAGACTTTTTTTGAGAGGCATATTCTTGACACATTTTTTGGGGACTGCATTGAGTAACAAGGTAGAAAGGGAAAAATTAGCAAGAAGAAGCAGTAAAGTTCCTAATGGAGTATGCAAGGGAAGTGTCAGCTGTCTTTGTGTTAAAGTCAATGTGAATTGTTCAATAATTTTTCTTTCAAGAAACAAATATGGAGTCAAATAGGAATGACCACTATTAAAAATAGTTTAGCTGCCCTTCTAAATACTTTTAATCTGTGAATATCATGAAAAGATTATTTTGCTAGTTCAAGTTAGTCAGGGGGAAAATGAGTCAGGAGGAATTTGAGATAGTGACTGGATTATGTAGATGTGTAGTGGGTTAACCCTGGCTGGATTCTAGGCACACACCAAAGTCACTCTATCCCTCCCCTCTGCAACTCTATGAAGTTGATAATAAAATGAAATAAATTATTATTTCATTATATTATCAAATATAATGAAAAAATAATGAAAGGTTCATGGGTTGAGATAAGGACTGGGAGAGATCACTCACCAAATACACAAGCAGAGCAGACTTGAATTGGTGATATTAATTGAATTTATTACTAGCAAAATCAGAGCACAATAATGAGAAATAAAACCTTAAAAAAGCTTCCCATCAGCCCTCCCTCATTCCCCTCCAGAAGTACATGGAGACAGGGAATGGAGGTTATGGTCAGTTCATCACAGTGTTCCTGCTGCTGCTCAGGGAGAGCAGTTGTTCCCCTGCTCCACCATGGGTCCCTCCCATGGGAGAGAGTTCTCCATGAACATCTCCAACGTGAATCCTTCACCCAGGCATCAGTGCTCCCCAAACTCCTGCAGTGTGGGTCACTCTGTCAGCTTGGAGCTGGTTGGTGTTGGCTCTGCTGGACACGGGGGAAGCTTCTGGCAGCTTCTCACAAAAGCCACCCCTGTATCTCCCCTGCTACCAAAACCTGGCCATAAAAACCCAAAAGAAACCCAAAAGCTACTTGATTTCCTTCTTTGACAAATAAACAGACAGAAATGGGGAAATATTCACTGAACACAGTCTCCTAAAGAAGATGAAAGGACCTGGTTCATCACTCTGTGAGACTGGAAAGCTAATGCACAACTTTCTGCTATTCTGTCTTGTTTAGTCTTCCCTGTAATCAAGTGACTACAACTATTAACCTTAGTAAAAAAAATGAGTGCACTTAAGCTTGAATAAGATAGTAGCAAAGGAAAAAAAAAAAGCAAAAACCAACCAAAAAAACCAGAAAATACTTAGGTAAGTTCAAGCTGTCCCTGTGAGCTGGGATTGCAATAGATGAACTCCTGAATTTATTTGCTGTCTAAATTATACTGCATTTCTCTAAATAGCATTTCCTGGCTCAGACTGACCCAGTGGAACTCACTCTGACATGCATCAAGAACTGAGTGGTGCAACCTCAAGCAGTTCACAAGTATTGCTTTTGAGAATTATGGGGGACAGGTAAAAAGAGAAACCTTGGAAAGAGGATGTTGCATATCCCTTTGTTTTAAAAGTGGGTGGAGTTGGAAGGCAGAAATGCCAGAACATTAACCTTGTCAGGCTAGGTCTAACACTTGAAATACTGCAACAAAAAACTATTTCACAAGCCCCAAAAATGCCAGCAACAGCAGCATGCATATCTCAAGGCTAACTGATGTCAAACAATGCATTTTATGATAAAATGGATCCAAAACACTCAAAAGAAATAGATGTGATATGCTGTATTTTTACCTTAAACACCATGAAAACCTACTAATTTGATTTTTGTTTCAATCAGGTTGAGGAATGTCCTGGGGGGTCCCAGGCTCAGTTTCCTAAGCTAGTACTGCCATTAATAGCAAAAAGTCCCTGACTGGTCTCCTGAGCAGCATTTGGGTAAATAGGAGGCATTTTGCTGTCTAACAGTAAGGGTTTTGAAGTAGCTTGAATACACTCCTAGAGGTTTTTTTCCTAAATGATTGCTCTAGCTGAAATTGTTAGAAGCTATATACAATTGCCTGAAAACCTAATGCCAAGAGCTATCAGTGTTCACAGTCAAACTAGAAAGATGTCCTGTGGCTTCCTGCAAAAATCTGTCCCGTTTCTGGCATTTCTCAGTATTTCCATTAATGACTCATACAAGAGCTGGGAATGCTCCTTATGAAATTTGTACACAATCTGAAGTTTAATATGAGTTTCAACCTCTACAGGTGTTGAATTAAAATTCATCAGATGGAGTCTGAAATAAATAGGATGCACTTTGGCAAGGACAGGTGAAAAGGTAGGAATAGTCAGCTGCACAAATAAAAGATGGAAAACTACTGGATGAAATTAGGTTTTGGAGAAAAGGTTCAGATCTGCAAATTGAAGGGTTTGCAGTGTCACACACCTGCACTGTTTCTACTTACCTCCTTCTGACATTTAGAAGCAGGTGAGTTTTATGCAAGATATGAAGCAATCCTCACCTTCCCTCCAGCTTTGGCATGGTCTCAGCAGTAATCCTGCCTCTCATTCAGAATATGATAATTAGAGAAAGATGGAAGCACTGGAATACAAATCAGAGAGTGACAAGGATAATCAGAGCCCAAGGAAAAATGGCTTCTCAGGGGCAGTTGAAAGAAATGCAGTTGTTTAGGCTAGAGAAGACTGAGAGAAAACAACAGTCTCTGGATGCATAAAAGGCTCTTGCAATTACTTTGAGAGCATTTCCCAGTGAGGGACACATCTTCCAGAACTCTGTAACACACTGTTTCTGGTAAGTAAAGCAAATATTCACTAAATACAGGCCTAATTTTGGGTACTGAGTCAATCCATTCTCCTAATCCCAAATTCCTCAGCAATGTTTCTTATTATGGGTCACATTGAAAGGTGATGTACAATCAGTTGCAAAATACAAGTGTACATGCTCAGTTATAGGCAGGTAACCAAACAGGCTGGTGAAAAGCAACTTTTTCCAGTGGAATGCTGTATATGGAAAACATCTTTGCCTCAAAACGACTCACACATTGTAAGGAAAGAGGACACAATCTGCAAACTTTTAAAGGTTGGTGATGTAGCAGTGTAGTCAACTGCTGGCAGAAGTTGTCTTCGTAGGCCTCCAATCCATTCCAGCTATGTACTTATTAAACCATATCAAATGAAAACTGAGAAGGGGAAGAGAAGGAGAATGAAATACATGGCAAAAATTCAACCATCAGGTGAAGTGGCTTAGACTGTGACCCACCAGCCTGTGGAAGCTCCAGGGCAAATGCTTTCCCTCAACACCTGTCAGCTGCACAGCCCTCTCACCTCCATTAGGTTTAACAGGATTTTAAACACCTCATTCAGGCAGAGACACCAACTTGTCAGTGATTTATTTTGCTGGGTTTCTGAAATCTACCCTGAGTGCTTGCTGTCATTTTCGTGGTCCACCCTTACCTGTTCTTGATATTTTCTTGATCTTACCTTCTCAGTATTTTCTCTTGATCCATTTGTTTCTCTGCCCCTTTCATGGCTACAAGCTTTCATATGAACAGCCAACAACCACTACCCAGGTACTCCTTGCTGGTGCTTTGTGAGATGCTGGAGTAGAGACCCTTGATATCCTCCAGAAAGGAGCTGAATTACTTATAAGAGATCTTACATAAATGAACACAGACTTCTTTTGCTGAAGAACTGGTGAATGTGTATATTTTAAGGGCATGTTTTCTGTTGCTGGGGATGAAGGTAGTGAGGATGAAGGTGAGCCTGCCTGACATCTGCATCTCTGTCTCTTTCCACGTCTGTGGAGAGGGAACATCTTGCAACAATTGCATTGTAAAGAGAGTCATGTCTCCATCCTGAGCTGTCTGCACTCTGCTAAGATGTCTCCTGCCTTCACATTCAATTCATTTTTTGTAATTGAGCAGCATTTGTTTGTGCTTCCTCTTACCCAAGCATCAGACAGAATAGCTTTGCCTTCCATCTTTTTAAAGAAAGCACTTGTGGTTTTGTAGATGATGTAGGCTTCTGGGGGAAGATTAAAATTTTCCAGCAAAACAGAGAAGAACCTCTGACTGAAGCATTTAAATTCCAAGTGTTGAGAGAGGGAACAAAGCGTAAGCTGAAAAGAAAGTGCTTTCTCATTCTGGGTGCATTTTTCTGCAAACATTCCTCATAACCCTGGGCTTGAATGGCAGCTGAGTAGCAGTGCTTGCAGCGGTGTTTATTACCAGAGGCAAAAGCTTTTGCTATAGCTCTCCTTTTAACTTTTGCAAAAAACATTGTCAGTCACTGCAAAGACATTGACGGAAGCATCAGAGAATGTGTAGAATGTAAATATTTGTGTTGTGGCTGCAAAACAGGCAAACTAAAAAGGCCCAACTTCTCTGAAGTTCTTGGGGAGTGAACCTGAGGGCTGTGAACCCACTCGATGAGCTGCTCCCCCAAATGTCTGTGTGTAGGCAGCTTCTTTCTTTGGCAGAACGGTATTAATCATAATGAAAACTGGTTATATTGCAGACAATAAGGGGTATACTGTCACAAAACTGTACACACATACAAAGATCAGTACTTTGCCCCATTTCTTACATCACTGTTTTGGTTTGAAAAGACAGGAGTTTGCTAAGGAAGGTAGGAGCCTGTCGTGAAATGGAAAAGGTAAACTCCTTCTCTCTGAATTACTACAATTTCAAAATTAAAAGGTTTTCAGGTAAAGATATGGGAATAGGAATAACAGTTCTTTACTAGGAAAAGCTGAAAAATACAAATGTAATTAGTACAAACAAAACTACTGATAGAGTCAGGAACCTGACATCCTGAGGAGTCAGGGTGTTGGTAATAGTCCAGTCGGATGGTGGCTGCTCCTCCTGGAGTGGCAGATGAAGTTCTGCTGAAGCAGTGATCCTGTAGAAGGGTGTAGTTTTCTCTGAAGGTCTGGTGATAGAGTAGATAGGCTTAGTCTTCCTCTGAGAATCCAGTGGAGAAGAGGCTGTTCCAGTGTCTTAAAAAATGCTGATTTTATGCAGGTAGGGATGCTTGGCTCCTCCCTCTGGGCAGAGCATCTCACAATGGGATGATGTAACTTTACCAGTCATGCAGTGAGTCATTCAATGGCCCATTAACAGAAGATATCTCCCCGGAGGGAGAGATTGATTGTAGAAGAGATAAGAAAACTGCCCAATTAACAGAAGATAACTGTTCCACCTTTAACAGACAGCAAATATAATACATGTTTATCTTACAATCTAAGACAATCACTTCCTTAAAAATCCACCTGCAGAAAGGCTCTTTTCTGGCAATTTTTCAGATAGGAGTCTGTCCACACTGAGGCCTTCTACAAGAAAACACAAAGAGAAATGCTCTTGACAAATGACCTAAAAGAATCTGGCATCTAGGCTGCAACCTAGGAAATCCATGCAAAAGCACCTGTCAGACTATTTGAGGGGAAAGGATTAGCATATCTGATAAACACATGGTAGGAGGGCAGTTTCCTCAAAGGTTGGTTAGCAATTTTTAATAGGACCTATTCCCCTCTACGTGAAGGTTGCGCTTGATAGTCTTGGAAGCCTTTTCTGACCTTAATGAGTCTATGATTCTATGAATATGCTTTCAATAATTTGCATTTTTAGCAGTTTGATTCAGCCTTGCAAGGTAAATCCCCCTGCCCTTCCACCACCTTGCCTGCACTACCTGTGGCAGAGCCTAAAAGATGTATTTCACAGGACTGACAGACTCCCCACCATGCAGTCAGATGTCTAACAATCCTGGAAGTCTGGTCTTGACTGGTATTTGCAGAATTTCACCTTCCATAAATTTGCCGTGCAAGTATTTTGGGCTCAGAATCACTGGGGCACCCTCTTCATGCTGCAGTCAAATTCAGGGGTTATACTTGACATGTGAATCCAGACCCATATATCTTCCAAAAAGAATATTCCAGTGCAGACAAAAACTGTCTTCATGACAAGAGGAGTCACATTGTGGATCCTATGGGTTCAGACCTGTCCACCTTCCCAGGGCTGTTACCTATCAATGGGCAACTGAGAACCACAAGTGCATACAAGAGCTGTTTGCTTCAGGAGGTAGTAGAATCTCCCCTAAGATTTTTTAAAGGATTTTTTGGGAAGATTTTTTTTTTTTAAGGATAGGGTAGATTTGTCAGAAATGTTATAGGAAGAGCTGAGCTTGCTGCAAGGCAGGGCAGAGGCTACCTGACCTCTGCAAGCTCCTCTGAGCCATGCTGATTTTTTTCCAGATCACTGGACAGAGCATTGTCTAGTTCCATTTCAGATTTCTGGATGCTGGTTACATCCTCTGCATTTGAAGCTCTTGAGATCCAGGCTGATCCTAAGCACATTCTTTCCAAAGCAAACTTGCAGAAAAGGGTGGACGGATTAAATAAGCAGTTTGCAGAGGAAAAGCTTTGTGCAACTCTTAGGGAAATCCTTGCATTAGCACTGGAATAAACCTGCTCTGCTTGCCAGGGACTGACAAATGGGAAAAATGCAAACTATTTAAATAGAAAGGTAGAGATGAGACGGGAGAGAGGCCACAGGGTCAGCTGCCTCAAAAATGCATTGATATGTGTCCTGTCACTTAGAGCAGGTCTGAAGAGGGTGAACAACTCAGATCTTTCACCCTAAATATTCGTGTCTGAGAAGCAGCTCAATGTAAGAGATCTTGTTTAAATGATGCAAAACTAAAAAATGAATGCCTCCTGAAGATGCAGCCTGCAGTGTACTCACAGAGCTGACAAATGAGGAAAATGCCAAAGATGCTGCCTACAATGCCAATATGGACCCCAATAACAGCTCCTCAGCATCACTTCAGCCCATTCTGGTGTCCCTCAGAAGCAAGTTGAGAGTCAAACATTTGCTGCATAAAGCAATTTAGCCACCCACTGTCTGCCACCTTTCCTATCTGCCACCTCTTCCTCGTAGTAACAAGAAGTGGGCAAGAGACCCAAGTAACAAGAGTAAGAGACCTCATCCCAAGCCAGGTGGGCATGGATTTATGGGATGGGAGGATGCACATGTTCATGTCTGCCAGTGAAATGCTTGCAGTTTGGTCAGACAAGAGGCCCAGTGATCTCAGTGGAGAAGTAGGAACCTCTCCAGTAAAGGCCTTAAATAATTAGTTGAAATTGGACCATTCGCTTTATTGTAACAAATTTCCTCATTTGGTGTTAGAAGTAGTTGTTTCTTTACTGTTATATATAGAAAGCCATACTTCCTCCCTCAGCTATTTTTTATTAGCATACCAATTTTTCACCCTTAGGGCCCAGTTCTGATTACCTGCACACTGATGGTACACATTTGTGTAACAACACTGGCTTTCAACAGCAATAGTTCTCTATTCATGGTGGTATAAGCAAGATAGGAATCTGGCTGTCAAAGCTCTATTTAAACTTGACCTGGATGATTCATGCCTTTGAGATCTCAAAATGAGATTACTGCAAAGTGCTTTATAGTGGGCTGCCAAAAGGGCTAATCCATTCCCTGAAGCTAATGAACAATACAGCACCTTGATTGTTATCAGAGGTGGGCAGAGAGGGATCTGCCTACTCACTACTTGTCTGTCAGCATTTTCTGTATTTTAGTAGAAAAGGTCTACAGTTTTCTTTTAGCTTTTAAAGCTATTAACAGGCTGGAAATTGATGTTGCCAAGGACATCTGTAAATGTGCCTTGGGGATGTATAAATACTTTATAGTATTGAATTGTTCCCCTTTTTGTTAGCCACAGGAATCCTATCAGACTGACGAGGGTAATTTCCAGCGGTGCCTCTCAAACCGAACAGGAAAACAAGATGGTGACTCTGCCATGCCTTTCTCCTGTGAGATCAGATGGCCTTCATGAGTCTTTCATTATCAGATTTAAATTAATTTGAATTTGGACGTTCCCTTGTGAACTTTCTTCTTTTGATACAAAAATTGAAACCATTTCTGTCATAGTAAAATTCTTCTCAGGTGTAATATTTTTTTTTCTGATACACGAGGATCAAAACAGAAGCTCACACGACTTGGCATTGTAACTACAGGCTTTGCAGTGTGATCCACAGGAGCAGCAAGTGCAGGAGAGATGTATTTGATGTCATACAATTTGGTCAGAAATCCTTTCCTGTGAGTTCTGGTGTGCAGTATTCAGCCTTTGTATGCCTGTGCAATGGCATAAAGCTTGATGGAGCTGTAAAAGCACTGGGAAATGCACAGGAAGAAAAGATAAGCGTGTGCTGCAATACAGAAGACCAGAAAATAGTGCTGAAGGTAGGTAGAGATTTGCAGACTATTGTAGTGCACTGAATTTCCCCCCTGGCACACATGATGACTCTCTGGGAAGCTCAAATTAGTATGCATTTTATCAACCCATATTCTTTAATATATTCTTTAATATATTCTTTAATAATGTCCCTTTTAATAGGGACAGCTGGATCCAAGGCAATCCCATCAATCAACACTGACAGCTTTGGCTGTAATATTTACCCCACTGACTCTTTCCTGCCCTTGCAGACCTCATACCTTTGGAATTACACACCCAGCTTTAGGCTTCCAAATTTGAAATGTTTGACAGACGGAGATCGGTGAGATTTGCTATCATTAGAAGGATCTAGGAACAGTCACAGGTGACAGCTCTTGGACATATCATCACTTCTACCTCACTGAAGGGAAGCAATAAACTGACACCCCCTAAATAGTGGCTCTGATCCCTACACTCACTGGCAGTTTTCTCATAAAGGTTGATAATTTCAAGAGTTAATGGTTACTTTAGCCCTTGGTGGAAAATATTAGCAGTGAACTGTGATATTCCCATGATTAAGTCAGAAAAAAACCCACCTACTTTTATCTCCATTTCATAAATGCCAGAATTGAGGGAAGACCCTGCTGTCATATCAGCAATAATGTCAAGCATGAAAACTTAACCTTTCTTACATATCCATTGCTATGCTTCCTACTTCAGTCTTCAATTTGTTGCATATTGTTGGCAAAGTACAAATCCTAAATTATTTTTATCATAATCTCCACTTCTAACTAGTTTTTAATCAGAGAATACCTTGCTCCTGTTATGAAAGAAGGATATTATAGCACAAGCTTTGGATGCCAGTAAATAAAGCCATGCAATTTTCTTCCTTAGAAACCTTCCATGTGTATGTTTTGTTCAAAAAGTAATTAAAAGGATTCTAGTTGTTTATTTGTTTATGGAATCCTGTTTTGGATCATGCAACGATCTTAAAAGAAACAATTTGTTACTGCTGCCTATTTGGCATTGGTCAGGCCACATTTGGCAGTCTGTGTCCAGCTCTGGGCTCCCAGTACACGAGGAAGCTCCACAAACCTGAGCAGCCTGGGGCTGCAGGACAATGTGTGAGCCAAGGCTGAGACAGCCCCCCTCCTCAGCATGGCCAGGAGCAGCCCTGGCTGCTGGGCTCATCCATCTAAAAAGGAGGAAAAGAGAAGAGGAGAAGAGCCAGGCTCTTCCCAAGATGCATAACAGCAGGACAGGATGTAACTGTGACAAGGTGCAAAAAATAAACCCCAGGGAAACTCCAGCTAGATGCTTGGAGAGAAAACTTACAAGGAAGGAGATAAAGTGTGAAAACAAGCGCTGAGACTGTGGAATATCCAGCCTTGGAAATACAAAACTCAGCTGTATGAAACCATTAGCTCACTGATTTCTGAAGCCAGCCTGCTGCTCTGATCAGGGTGTTGGAGTAGACAACTACACGGGTCCCTTCTGACCTAAATTATTTGTGTGATTCTGTGTATCTGACCTTTTTGCGTTAAGTGCTTTTTGAGAACACTATTTGGGAAAAAAAAAAAAAGGCAAGGAGAAACTTAGGTCTTCCTTTTAGGAAGCAATAACTGTTAATGAAGCCAATACCCTTCATGTAAGGAGCATGAAGGAGAACCCAAAGGTATGTACAATAACATGCATCCACCAAACCTTACTGAAAGTGGAAGCAGGGAAAAAAGATCAGCAGATTTTTAAAAGCAAACCTAAAAGTCCTGTGATTTCATCAAGTTCAAGCAAAAATGTAAAAGAATTTGATCATAATTTTGATATCATAATTTTGCATTGTCAAATCCTCAGATGAGCCTTAAGACTAAGGAGGAGTCGTGTCTGAAAGTAAGGGTTGAGACAAAGAGCTATCAACTCTGAATGTGTATAAGGGATTGCTGGAGGCATGAGATTATCTCTAAAATGTTATTTCTAAGTGTTTCAAAACTTTTTGGCCATATCACTTTGCTAACCTGCTCTTCCCTTCCTCTCCCATCTCTTATTGTGCATTTATCTGTGGAAGCTGTTTCACAGAGTTGTGACAGTGTCAATGTCTGCAAAGCAGTGAATGCACAACTCCCCAGGGAATGAATCACCTGCAGTAAGCTTTGACTGGAATAGCAGTGAGTTCAGGAGTCCCAGAAATAGCAAAGATCTTCCGAAGAAATGAGAAACAAAGGAAAATACAACCTAGAAAAAATATAGGCAAAATATGGGGTCGTGAAAAGTTCCATAGCATCTCAGACCGATGTTTTTGTTTTCTACAGATGCTCCCTTTGACATTCCTCAAAAGGAGTTTTGAGCATTCACTACATAATAACTATTATTATGTATTATTATTACTGAAGGCCTGGATAGCATTCAGAGGTTTGAAAATAACCATCTCTTACACAATGGTTTGCAGTTTCTCTCTCTCTCTTCATGTTTAAATTTTGTCCAATGGGGTCTCAAACTCTCACAGAACAGAATGACCTGAGAGACCCTTGCATAAGCCCCTCACATGGATGGCTTTTTTCTCTGTTAACTTTCACATAAATCACCAGGAAAGGAGTTAAAAAATACCTGAATATGCAAAAAACCTTGGCTTGAAACAAAGAAAGAACCAAACTTTAGCTAGGTTAATAGAAATGACTTCTCATTTTTTCCCTAAATTTATCTAACAAGGAATATTTAAAACAAGTGACCATTCAAAGACAGTTTCCAAATTTTTTTCATGGCCTCTATTGATGAAGAACACAGCAAAGGATTCAACTCTGCTCTGCCCTTCAACAGCAACACACAATACACAAGATTTTTCAGAGAATGCCATGTGTTCCAGGTACTGAGAAAATAGCACTGCTGTAGTTTGTGATGACCCTAAAACACTTGAGCTTTGTCCTGTTCTTTCCCAACAGCTCTTGAAAGGATTTCTCCGTTTCTAGATGTATTTTTGCATCCCAGGCACACTTCTTACATGTCCTCCCACTCTGAAGCTATTTATTGTACCAGGCTCTGTGCCTTTCCCCCTGAAATTCCTCCACTTTCTGAAGGTGGATTTTCCTATTAAAAAGACTCTTTCATGCCAAGAAAAGGTTAAAGATTTACCATGCATCAGCTGGGCTGTAGTAGCTTTACATGTGCATGTTTTTAGTTTGTTTCAAACAGAGTACAATCTCAACAGAGCTCATTGCCAGTTCATACAACCCTTCTCTAATCATGGGTTAAGCACATGCATACCATTACTGATAATTTACCATCTGCCAGTCCTCAGAGAAAACATTCTTACCTGCACATTGATTTATAACTAATGATTTGGACCAGGTTATGCACTTGCCTTGCACTGGGGAGAAAGCCTGTACACTGAAATCTTTGCAGCTATTTAGGTGAGCAACTGCCTGCCAGCTTGAGCAAGGGGTTCCTCACAGAGACTCCTAACAGCCATTGTAATCCATCCTTCAAGAACAGTTTGGTAACAAACAGTGGTTTTGAAGATCCAACTTGTATTGAAATTCAATATGTTTCCATCTGCTAGCCAAATTTTTACAGTTATGCAAACACACTTGGTATCTAAAGAGCATTCATTGCTTGCATGTCACTGTCCTTGCACTTTATTGTCTGAGAGATGACTTAGGGGCATCTGTCATTTTTCCTTGATTTAGGAAAGATTTAGAGAAGATTTAGCAAGCACTTTCATTTGTGGGCTTAAAATCCCTTACAAAACCCCAGGTTTTGTGTGCCTTGTATTTAATCCAACATCCTTGCAGAGCAGATATTTACATCAACAGAGGTGAAGGTACCTCTTGTTTAATGACTACTGAAAGAGATTCAGGCTACATTTTTCTTTTATGTCCAGGGGACCATATCTTCAACATAGCTAGGAAGAGGTACCTGAAACTGTGCTGAAATGTTTTTGAACTTTTCAACGTGCTGGCTCTCCACTCCCTCATCTCCATTGACAAGAGCTGGAGGAGCATGAGATAAGTGCAAACACACAGAATGCAACTTCAGAGCCCAGATTTCCTTCCACCTGTGGAGAAGCCACAATTATGCCTCTCTGATTAAAAGAAAGTCTGCAGCAGCCAAGCACTGATCAAGTTTGAACAGCCTAATGACTCTGCTAGCACATGATGTTTGATAGCAATCTCCAACAGACACTGATGATACAGATCCCTCTTTTTGGAAGGGAGTGATAAACCCCCCTGTTCTAGCTGATTAACTTGTACACACCAGGCCATGATCCAATTGTTTCTCAGCCACCTGTGCAAGTGAAATGAAGCTCTGCTCCTGCAGTAATTTAGCTCCTAATATTTTCAGGCTGATAAAAAACAGACCAGGTCAACTAATGGCAATTTTTACATAATTCTTTTTATTTTCAAACCAGCCTGCCCACCTTATACTGCATATAAGCCATGGCTGTATTTACTACCACAATGAACAACTACACCTTCCCCAGGGTAAAGATAATGACACATAAGCAAAATCATGCCCCTATATTCCTACAGATGAAACTTACATCTATATTTTAACTAGGAAACAATTGCATCTTCATCTAGAGAACAAGTAAGCTGTAATAGATCTTAAGTTCATGTAAACTCTGGGTAATTTAAATTTACTTTCTTCTGTGATAAATGTTTACATTTATTGTGTGATAGAAGTGGTTGGAATTCACACCTGTGCAAGTAGCTACCAACGCATGGACAAGAGTTCTCACCTTTCCAAACATCAGTAACAATTCCTGTTTACCTTTGCACGGTTGTCTGAGCAAAAAGCCATGAAAAAGTAATCCCACAGTGACTGTGAACAGACTCATTCAATCCCTGCATGGTTCAAACATACACAGAATATGTATACAGCAGTCCTCTTGCTGGTTTTGCTTCCTAAGCTTCAAGTTTAAGTTCTGGAAATGTACTCACTTTCCACCATATGAAAAAATCTGGAAAAAATCAGAAGTATGAGGTGCTATTTTCAGTCTTCATTTCTATGTCCTTTAATATAGCAATAAAATCAAAGCAGTTCCATGCTGACAGCCCAGAGGTTATGGAGCACTAAAGCCAATTAAATGGCAATCAAGCCTTCAGTCACAAAGCAGATATGTCAAACACCTTGAGCTTCATCTAAGGAGAAAACATTCAGTAACACTCTGTACAATTTGAAACATCATAAGCGTTTTCTCTGAGGAATTTACACAGACAGAACCTTAGCAATTAACAAAATATTCAAACAAACAAGGTGATTTCAAAAATCAGACAAAACCTAAATATTTATTAATTACACTGTTGAGCCTCAAGTGCTGACAGCATATTTTACCTCCCTAAAGCAAATTCTGAAGTTAGCTAACCAATACTCAAGCAAACTACTAATTTGTTCCATAAATAGGAATGCATTCACATGCTTTGAAGAGTGTAAAGAAAAAGTGACATTCCCAAAAAATGAGTAAGTTCAAATACTACATCTCCTGGCAAATAGAAGTTTGAAATTCTGCTAGCTGCAGAAGATAATCTAGCATAACTTGATTTCTAGAGGTAATAACAGACTGATTTCTTTCCCTGCAACAGATTTAGCCAAACACAGGTTTTTTTGCCAATTCTTCTACTGAAGTAACTGGGAGGAAAAAAAAAGCCAAGAACAAGAAAAAGCCAGAAACATACTCATTTTGGGGGGAAATAGAGGAAGTTTGCAAGAAATGTGATTAAAGAGAAAGTGAAAATTTTAGACAATTTTAATCCCCTGTATTACCTCAGGGGATTGTTTTTTTGATAAGAGATATGTATTACAAGTTTCATTTTGGACCTGAGTATTTGCTGCCTAATAGCTTAAACATTTACATTTGGACAAAATAAATGCAAAATGCCACCATTTAACTTTGATGTTATTTGAAAGCCTCACAGATGGAAGTAATTCCACAAAATATAAAGCAATTTGGAAACAAAAGCTGCTGGTTTACATCCCGAAGTGAGCATTCAGGCAGACTCACCCAAAAAATGATGCTCAGTTTAACCAAACTAGCTGATGGGGAGAGATGCCCTCTCCACCTGGAAAAAAACCCACCCCCACAATGTATTTTAATCAGTTTTTAAAAGAGCAAAAACCACAAAGAGGGACTTCCTTTGTTAGAAAGAACCTACCCCTGTTCTGGGAAGGTAACCCAGGAAGGAGGCCCAGAGGAGGGAATTCACTTTTGGATCCTGCCACAAAGTGGAGAGCTTTGAAATACCTTCAAATTTGGTCACCCACAGCAGAAGGAAACCACTGTTTGCTGCCAATACCTGAGTGTACACACAGAGTGAAGCTTTTTGCAGCAGCTGGTGAATGCAGCATCTCCTGAGTGCCTGTTGGAGACCCTGCTAAGTTCTTTGCAAAGTGAAGCGCTGAGGTTCATGTCGGCATGTCTGCACTTTGTACTTGCCTGGCAATTTTCCAGCTCACTTCCCACCCAGCCTGGAAACCTGCCAGAGTGTAGGATGCTAACAAGCATCATTTGGTTTGTACTGTTTGGCTTTGTTGTCAACAGTTGGGTTTTAACTCTGCCGTACATCTGGCACGGCTGTGCAGGCTTATGCTGCTACTCTCATTTTCTCAGTAACCCCCATGTTAAAGGTGGGAAGAGAAAAAGAGTATTTTCCTAGACTGTCCATGTTTCAGAATTTTTTGTCCTTCTCAAGATGGGCACCCTGAGAAAAATCATTGTTTATCTTTTTTCACTGTCTATTTCCCCTCCCAGAACAGCAGAACATTGGGAGGCAGTAACAAACAGAAAGCTCCATAGACAGGCTCCATCCCCTGGCCCTTTTGTAGCTCCTCCTTTCCTTCATGTGTACATTTCCCCCTTTTTCACATATCCCAAACCTTTCTCATTCTTCAGTCATAAAGTATACCTGGAGGAAAGGTATGGGAGAGCTGCCCACCATTACTTGCCACCTGCAGGCATCTTGCTGGTCCTAGAACCAAGCCACAGCTTCCATCCGACCACTGCAGACACCCGCCAGGAGCAAGTGGGGCTTATTGTGGTCTGGTACCAAGACATGTGGGCAAAAAAGGTAGAATGACCAACAAAAATCCCAACTGAAAGCAGTAGCTGGTTTTGTTTTGTTTTGTTTTTTTTTTCTCATCAACTGCACAAGACCCATGTCTGCATTGACTGGATCTTCAAGGAAACATAGTTTAGCTATGACTTGGTACCTGAGAGAGGTAGAAAAGACATGAAAAGCCCACCAAACCCTCCTGCAGCCCTCCAAGATGTCTCACTTCTAGGAGAGAAGGAGCTGATGATTCTCCTGGCAAGCTCAATCTTTTCATGCCCGTCTTGGCCATTTTGCCTCAGTCATGCTCAAAAACTCTTCTGCCAGCAGCGGGAGTTTTGGGGAAGCTTCAACAAGATTGTTTTCACCCCAGAACATCCAAACTATACCTCTGATGTCCTTCTTCTGACCTCCTGAATCAAGGAGAGGTTGTTGTCCTGCTGGTCTAGTCTAACAGATACTCAAGGGCAACCAAATTCCGCATCCTGGCTGGATGACCTTACACATCTCCTCATGGCTGCCTGACTTTCTGCTGCAGACAGAGATTTTTTTCCTCCACTCCTTCTTTCTGACATTTTATCAACAACTTTCCCAGCCTTCAGTGGCTTATAACATCACTTCTGGAAAAAAAAAATTGCTTTGTTCAACTGAAGCAATATTTCTGTAAACTATTTATAAATCTGTCTTTGAGTTTAAGTGGCTGTAAATAGCCAGTGCTACAAACACAGCTGAGCCACATCTCAGGCTGAAAACAAGGGCTTTTCTCTAACCAGGGACCTCCAGGCAATGCTTTCGGTTTTCTAAGTGCCTTTATTTATAGTAGACATATAACCAACAGCCCCCAAATACTTTTGCCTTGTTGGTATGCTAAACCATGCCTCACTTGCAGCACACGTCAAATTTCAGTGCAATATGGAAGGATGAGTCAGTAAAGTTCATTAACAGAAATAAATTAATTAGCCCAAGTAAATGTCTTCCTTTAATTTGAATTAAAGTGAAGAACAAAGAGAAGTCTATCAAAACTTCTTTAGGAAAGGCAAAGTGCATTCAATTAGTCTTTACGGAAACCAGGTGTAACACAAGGCACACAGCTTTGAAGATTCTTATTTTTTATGAAAAACAAAAATTACCATGAGGAAACCACTGTGACTGCTCAGCAAAGCAGTAACTCACCTCTCCCATATGAACATTCCTTTTGGCTTTTACTGATGAAACAGACCAACCTCAGCTCTGAGGTTTTTCACCAACAAACACTGAACATAGTCCAGGCCAACATGATTTTAACTGTCACAGATCCAGATGGCAGAGGGGCATGAAACAAGTCCCAGGCAGTGAAAAGACACTTCCCAAACTGAAGGTGAGTCTCATAATAAAGCCATATGTCATGCAGCAAAAACATACGGAGCACACCCATAGGGAATCATGTAGAGCATGAAGATTTAGTTTTTTTTTTTTTTTTTTCCCCCACAAAAGGTACAAGGTGCCCCTGCCAGATGCCTTAGGGGGAAATCAGCTGAGACAAGGAATCCTGCCAGCAGCCTGAAGTATCATGGCTACCCCTGAGCTTCCCATGGCCAGCATTAGGTCATAGCTTCTCCTTTCCCACCACAGATGTACAGGTTGCTTATTTGTCCCTGCAGTATTTATTGGGAGCTTCCTACCTTGCAGCTCACGTCTGTCTTCCAAATGCACATTACACTATGACCTCACAGCTGTGCTGAATTCTGTAATGCTATTCTCTGTCAGCACAGGGATTTAACAGAAAATTTAATGTGGATAGGCAGAGATATGCAATGTCTGACAGATGAAAAGGCTGCTAAGAGCAGCAACACCTACACTGGGCTAGTGGTGCAGAAGAGCAGAAATTTGTTTTCCATGGAATGTCCACAGGGACTATCAAGAAAAAGCCACCACATTTTGAGAATTACCAAACTCTACAGCAGGCCCACCCAAAAAGCAAGCCCTTCTCTTGATCCATCAACACTGGGGTTATTTTATAAAGACAAGGTTAAGTAGTTAGTAGTAGCAGATAAGGAGTGAGAAAGACTTACTGTGATATTCCACAGCCCTGGAGCAGGTTCTGCCCACATCTCTAGGAAACCCTGAAAGTTTGGAGGTAATTCCCCACATGAAGATAACTGCCCCTCTTTCACAGCCCACCATGCACAGTTTATTCTTTCATATTTTTGAAAATACCACAGCCTCCATTAGAAGTCTTAGCCAGGAAGCCTTGATTCAGCTGTCCTCCTTTCTGCATTTAGTATCTGGGAGAGCCATTTTGAGACACAAGAAATAGTACATTTGTATTTGTCTGAGAGAAAACTGATAGACCAGATCTTTATTAATCAAAGTCAATGAAACTGCACAGTTAAGAATGTGATCCAGTGTTTACAAACATACATTTTGCAGCCAGACTGTTTTGGTGCAGTTTCTCCTCCAGAAAGGGAATTGCCATACATCTTCATTTATTCTCGTAACGAACTTAACGAGGTATTTAGTGGCACAATTTATAGAAAGAAAAATGAATGGTGTTGCATTCTCAGCTTATGTGAAAAGGAACTGTCATACTTCAGCAAAACAAATAGAATTCATCCGCCCACAAGTAGTGGAGTCCTAAACTAATTAAATAGGCTGCTTATCTCAGATGTAAAATTCAGGCTACATCTTTCAAAATGAAGGGTTTGAGAAAGGAAGAANGAAAAACTGAGAAGGTTCTCATGTTGTCTATAGAATACAGAGAGTAACCAGAAATGGTTATAATTTGTACTTCTTTAACAGGACCTTGTTCAAGTTCTCTTTAAGAGATAAGACTTTTCTAAAGTCACACAGTTCTAATTTACATGATCAGTCCTAATCCTGCAAACTGCATTGCTTTGAATTTAAATATCAGATATTTTTTAGATGGCAAATGCCTGATCATCTTCTACTATGAGAACCAGGAGAAGCACAGTGAGAGTAAATTAAACCCTGAGGAATACGTCCCCAATACTGCGTATTTAGCCAGTGTCAGGTAGAACAAAGACCAAGTTCAAAAGCACACAGAAAACTTACATAAGTAATGAAGTGAGAACTTAATAATTATAAAAGGAAAAAATCCTAAGGGATTTGGGAAGAAACTAAACTGTAAGCAATACACAAATAGTCTTTTTGTCTTTTATTTCCTGGGTCCTCTCCATGGTGCCTGGTATTGTGTGTTGACAGGAGTAAGTTACTATAGACCATAGATTCCAGAATTTAATGTGCTGCTGAAATTTTTGTACTATTTGATAGCAAGAGTGAGTCTCTGAAACTGCCTGAGATCTGAACAATTCTTAATATCTTTTGCTGTTCCTCAGAGCTTTCATCACTTCTTCAGCAGCAAAGCTGCACAGCTGTTGCAGGGATTGGCCTGAATCTCCTGACTGCTGTGAGCGTGCCTTGTTTGTTCAGGTGTGAGCACCAGGTTCGCCTCTTCCCTTGGAAGCTGACTGGAAAACTGGTCACAAACATAGAGGCAAATCTGGGGGTAGTTTTGGAAACCTGAATCAGGGAAGAAAACTGTAAAGCTGCTCTTCCATCACCTGGCACAAATTATTGTCATTTGTATCTGATCTGCCCAACACCTTGATGATCTGCAATGAAACAGTAACAGCAGTTAAATGTAGTGATTTCACAACATCCTCTAGACATATGAAACACAGGCAGGTGTTATTTAAATGCATTGATTCAGCCAACTTGAGAGAGTTAAATTGACCAGAAACAGTAGGAAGTAACACAAGGAAAATAGCAAAAAATAAAATTTCTTACTGATGTGAAAACAAATCATAGATAAGAAGAAATAGATGCTTAGACTAGAGCTTATCCAAGAGGCTATGCTAAATAAATATATTTAAAGCTTTTAAATCTTTAACAATCAGACTGATATGGGACTTCAGCATACAATGAAGTTTTATGAAGTTTAGTTTTATGTGTTCTCAGAATAGAACTGCTCTTCTACATTTGGTTCACGAGTTACCATGCAGAGCAAACTGAGGTATCAGAGCTCAAGTAATAGCTTCAGTAACACTATAGATATTAAAAAATCTGTGCTGTATTCAGACAGTTAAATAGGTTTAGAACCAGAGAGTACCACCACTGGCATGAAATATCCATGGACAGGGACTTGCATCCACCTTTATATACTGTGAGACAGCAGTGGGTACCAGAGCATGAAAAATAAAAGCTCTCAAAGAGAAAAGTGCAGACATACAAATGTCCACAAGTGGAGGACAAGAACAAAAGGCAACACACTAAAGCAAAACAAATATCGTCCTAAGAGATATCCTGGGGGAAGATCCATCAAGATGCAAAAATACTCAAGAATAATGTTTAAGTGCCAATTAGTGAGATACCCACTCCTGCAGCAGCATGCATCTACTTCTAGGTAGCTCGTGCAAAATCATCATAGAGTTATGCCCACTGGGAGCAGGTGCTTCAATTAGAGGTTACATTTATAATGTAATTAAATACCTAATTTATTAAAAGGAATGCAAATCACCTCTGTTTCTAAGTGGCAGCAAAGACATTTAGAGCACAATATGCAACACCTTTGTTTTAGGAATTAAGCAACTTATGCCCTCGATGATAGCAGTTCCAAAATGGCCTGTTGCTCACTGGTCTCTTGAGAACCCCAGGGAGCATAAAAAGTGAGAAATGGGATCATAACATTTATGAGAGACAACTGGGACAGTCACAATAAACTCTATTTCGAGGAGGTTTTGGAGGTTTTTTAATTTTCCCTTTTTATATCAAGGACTCAACACAGTTATTTAATATTTTTTAAAATCTTTTTCATGCAAAAGCTTTTAATTTTTTTTTTTTTTTAGTATTTCAACAGTTTGCAACCATAGTGGCTTGCCTTATCTCTGAGAGTGGAGTCACCTCTTTGAGCCGTTGTGCCTTTTGTGCCTGTTCCTCAGTAACTGTCTGGTGTGCAATTGAGCATCTGGTTGATGGCTACCATTCCCATTGCAAGACCAATTCCTATGATTTGTTGTAACAGTAAGTCCCATAATGTAATGGGAAAAGATTAGAAACAATTAGCAGCCCTGCAGAACTGCTAAAATACATAATTATTTGTACTGGTGTTTAACTCATATTCCATATGATCCATTGTTAACAGGACGGCTGCCTCACCATGGGAAGTTATTTATGCTTTGGACAAACATGCTGGGAAAAAACAGGCCAAGCAACACCAAAATATCCAATACTATGATAAGACTTGCATAAAACAAGAGGATGCCATGTGTCTTCTCAGAGCATTACTTTAAAAATATTGCTTATTTACCAAGGCCCTTCTTTTAGAAGATGGGACAATCTCTCATTGGAAAGATTCTGAAACAAAAGAGTAAAACAAGGATCAAGCACTGCAACAGCCACTCTCTCCCCCCAGCCCAGGAGGAGAACGTGGCAATACCTCCATGCAGTGACACTCCTTCAATCCCAAGCTCCCTGGTGAAGCAGTTCTCACATTGGATTTTCATCTTTTTTCTTCTTGTCTGGGAGTGAATCCTTCCAGGACTGAAGGTGTGTGGCTCAGTGGCAGCCCACACAGACTCCAGTGAAGTCAGCTGGACTTTGATTTTGTATAGGCAAGTACCTCCCAACTTGCTGCAATGTTAAAGCCAAATTCTGCAGCCTGCAAAACACAATAAGGACATCTTTCTTAATACTTTCTGGTTTAATTTTCAGCTTTTTTATCCTCGTGTCTTTCCTCACTTGATTACTATTAGATGATTTAATAAGAACGCAAATAACCCTCACCAAAACAAAAGTAGATGGAAAGGTGTCCTGGTTAAAATGTTTTCTTCTTTGAACTCAGGTAATCACATCTACTCAAATTCTCATCTCCTGATAAAATATAAATAGTCTATTGAAGCCATGAGAAGAAATAATTTACAGCTGCCTTTTTCAAGTGCTTTATTAACTGTATGCAATGTCTATTGAAATAGCATGCTTTTGTCCAAATGTTTAAAGGCACAGAGGGCTGATGCAGCAAGCTGGGGATTTTACTGATTATAATTTGATTATTTGGGATTTTAAGAACGTATGTGATAAAGATCATGTTACTTTTGTGTATACATTTGTCTACTTACACATAGGAGTATTTTCTTTGCCTATTTTTGTGTATTTACAAAACAATGTTCTTCAGAGAGATAATATTTTCACCAATTTTTATATGTGGTATTTCATGCTATCACTTATAAGTAGCCCACTCTGCACTATACTGTTGAGATCTAAGCAGAGAATCAGAAGACCAGTGTGGAAAAATAGGGATCCTTCATACCTAACACCCATCTGTACATTGAGTTCGGACTAAGTAACTTTTAATTCTTGTTCATTTCAAATGCACTTTTCTTTGCCTCTTACCTCAGCCTAGGAAAAGCTCTAGAAGTCATGTAATTCAAAATGATGATGCTGAGGAGCAGTTTGTTTTGGAAAACAAGCAAATATAGAGCACTGTCAGACCTCTGGCTGGTGCCACACTGTTCCCACAGAGAAGTGCCCATGAACATTTCTAAACTCTTTTTACATTAGTTAGTGTGTTGCTACCACAATATATAATTTTGCTGCTTTGAGAATTGCCTAATTTCTACATGGTAAGGTTCTCTTTTTTCCCACCCCTAAAACACCTAGTCTTATACCATCTGTGCAGAAAAACCTAGGCAGGTCACCTGTTGGCTTCCATATGGAACACAAACGTTTGGCTTGGGATATTGCAGTTTAAAATAAAACTGCAGTGGCATACCACCAGGAGAGCACTGAACTATTCCTCTTTATTTACTGGCCTGATATCAACCTTGGAAAACAGCTCTTCTCCTGTTCTGATAAAACCCAAGCAAGTTGTTCCAAATTATTTCATATGTTCTCGTACCTTGCACAGACAAGACTTTTAGTCTGTCAAATATAATTGAGTTTGTATTGAATAAACAAAATAAATATGTGAAGAATTTATGAATGAGAAGGAAACAAAAAATAGATAGTTCTTAAGAGGAATGACCATCTTGTCACTGCAAACCTCAGATTTCTGTCAAAGGCATTAAAAAAATCTGTTTTCAGGCAAATTTTCAAATCCGTGCAAATAACATATACCAGCTAAACATCTACCTAAGTAAATAAAATCTGCAAAATATTTCAGACAGTCGTTATGGGGGCTTTACCTGTAACCACAAACATGAAGACGTCATCTGCTCTAATGAGATAAAACCAGGTTGTCCCCATGGCATAACCAGGTCTGAAAATGAACTGATAGCAATACAAGATACTGCATACTATGACACTGGGAATTTTCAAAGTAATTAATTTTTCCATAAACAAGAGAAAAACTCAACATATATGAGAGTTACTAGTACTGTCAATGTATTTGCATGTTCTTCAGTAGCATGTACCAGTGAAAGGGACAGTAGTAACTTCTGCAGCAAAAGAGGAGTTAGATAGGAAATAAAAGCACTAAATGCCTCTCCTAAGAAAAACTAAACGAAACAGTACAAGGCTTGCCACAAATTTGTTTAATTATTTGCTGGCATGTACCTCACTCCAATTAGAAACATACCACACTATGGGGAACAATATAATTTGGTTAGCCAAGACTCTGGTGCAAGGGGTGGATGCTCTGCCTCCCAGCAAACTGCAGCCACCAGCCTCTGCCTTGTCTTATCTTTCAGTCAGGAGAATGGACTCCCCTTGCAGCCATGGGGTTTTATAAGGTTACATTCCCTCCATGATTAATTACCCTGTGACTGTTTTAGCTCCTAGAAGTACGAATTACACCTTTACCATAACATCCCTAATGAAAAGGAAAATTATCTGTCTGAAAAGTAGGACACAGAGCCAGGAAATTAAGAAAATGAGATAGCAACTTATTTCCAAGAGCTGCTGAAGGCGCTGCCAGGAGCAAAAGTTATTCTCTCTAAGAGATTGCTACCAATCCTGCTTAGTGGTTGATGGTAACCTAGGAAAGGTCACTTCTCTTGTCTTTACCCTCTAAATGAATTATTATATTCATCTCATTCCCTAAATAGGACCTGCAAATTTTCTCACTTCCACATGAATAGCATTGGTAATATTTGGAAATCATCTTTGGAAATGCGTCTGGTCAAAGTTTTCCTGAGCTTCACTGGAATATCAACATTAAACAATAATAGTGAAACTTTTCCTGCCAGGAGTCTGTTATCTCTGCTCTGCTCAAACAGCACTGCCTGAAGCAGATATCATCAGCTGTTATTATGCTGGTAATATACCAAACACTGTCATTCCACATTTAAGGGATCCAAAAGAACAGGAATTGCCTTCATTTGTACTATGAAATTTAAAGAATGCTTCTTTTTTCTGTTTCAGTGGTATCTTTGGACCTTACATCAGTCAAGAAACTGTGACTTCAAAGAGAGAATTATTGAGACGGAGTATTTCTCCACTACCCTCTAATTTTAAATGACAGATGCAGATATGTCTCAAGAGACTGACAGTTTTCTTATTGTGCTTTGCATTTGAAAGGCATGTGGGGTTTTTTTTTCAGAATTTTTTTATTTATTCTCTTGCTATGTCAGTGGCCAAGTTTGAAAGTCAAGCCTTGTAAATCACACAATTCCTGGAAATGAATTTCAGACCTCTGAATGCTGACTCACTGGCAGTTAAGTGCGTTTTCGTAAGTAGCTCAGTAACTTTTAGAGCCAGGATTTTCAGAAACAACCTTCTGTACTGCAGATTGTTGACAGGTAGAATTATGTGCCAGTTTAAGGTTGAATAGAGGACTTTTTATTACCTGTCTCAATTGCATTCATTGCACTGATTAATTAAATGGCTAGAAATATGGGCAGTGTATACCCTACTTGTAAAGGCTGGCTACACACTTAATAGAAAGCATTCTAAAGCAGCTCATCCATTATTCCCACTTCCAGCATAGATTAAGAGTGTTACATACAGCCCTCAAACTGCTCACCTGGCCTCTCCTGCTGTGGTACTAAACCACCAAAAAGCATGAAAGAACTGTCAAGGCTGCTCATGCACACAAATGGTGGCTAGGGTATCCTAGTGGAGGGTGACCTTCATCTTGAGAGCAGTCTGGGAGGCAAGGTGTGTAAATCTCGTGGCTTTAGCTGCTTGTGATTCCCTTCCCTTGGCTTACAGGTGTAAGTTACACCTTAGGGTGAAAGCCCTGCAATGAGAGGGAGGGGCTTAGCCCACTCAACACTTGAATTACTCAGAGAGTTCAAGGAGATGCTCTAGAAGCAGCAGCAACAGAGCTCTTCTGGTCATGCGCTGATCCCAAGTCTCTCTGTTTTCCCTGCAGCCCTCAGCTGTGGGAGGGGGGGTGTCATTTGACATAGGTACAGTGAATTGTCTGTTTCTGAGAGATTCTAGCTGTTTCTAGAAGCTGCCAAGGATCCTGGTGCTGGACATCAAAGAGATGCAGCGTGCACATTCCACTACTGAAAGGCTTAGTGCCACTAGATGGGTTTTCATGCTTGCACTCGCCTTTCTCTTCTTTAAGTATTTCTGCAATGAGGAAAATGTCTGTCTGAGGCTCCACTGGGTAATGATCATGCTCATGACAGAGAGTGATAACCTCTCCCACCTGGAATGCCTTCTCCAAGCGTGAAGCCACTGTTGGGCTTTCACCCCAAGGACCACGACCAGTGAAAGGAAGGGGCTCCTGCAGGATGCTGGCTACTCTGACAAAATACAGCTAATACTTCTCTGTGCTAAGCTGACAACTTTTTTGCCACCTCTCTTCCCACCATCACTTCATGAAACCTGTCCCTGCCCATGCCAAGACACTTGTTTTGTCCATTTAGGAAGAATATTTCCCTTATTCAAGAAACTGGTCTAATCAAACTGGTAGCTCACGTCATGATTTTGCTTTATTCAGTCTGAAGACTGGAAAAGCCAGTGACTCACAAAGGCAAAAACCTGAAGAGCTGAATATGCAGAAGGGTACAGGTGACCTTTAGCTTTGCTCTTTCTGGCTGGATCACGTTGCTGTGCCTGAGCTGAGCTGACTCAGATGTTGCAATCTCTCACACTCTCTTTATACTCCTTACAAATCACAGTACTGACAGTGAAGAAAAAGAGATGATGACAAGCAACCAGAGGTCTGGAAATAATTATTTCATTGCCCTGCAATCCATAGCTTCATATTCCCCAGGCTGGAAGTATCCTGATATCAGATATCCTATATTAGAGGAATAATCTTGTTATTATTGGATTTTTTTATTATATATCCTATCCTATTATATAGTGTTATAAGAACCGTATTATATAAAATATCCTAAAATGTTGGATCATTTGACTTCAAGAAAATACCTCCCTGCTTCCAGATTTCTTCTCCTGGACTCCCTGTGCCATAGAACCTTCATACTTTGCCATATACAGGGGACCTACATGGTCCTTCCTGGCAGCCTCCAGGTGGGCATTGCCCCTGAGAATTCCCACTTTCTTGTGCTTCAGGAAGGCTTTTCCCAGACAGCTCCTTCTCTGAGAAATCCTGACTCAAGATGAATGAAACAATTTGAGCATTTGGATTAGATTAAACAATTAGTTTCAGTTCAGACAAAAATTCAGGGGGAAACTCAAATATATTTCTAACATTTACTTTTGAAATTATTCTATCATGCAGCTATATTAAGGAATAACAACAAGAATTGCCCTAAAATACATCAAAATGTTATTTTCAGGGGAACTAAACTTTTACTTGGCCCCTTTACTCGACACTTTTCCCCATTTTGAATAGAAAAGAAAATCTCTCCAACTTTCAACTTTAAACCAAAGGGAATTTTCTCTCAAGTCTCTTTTAGCTGGCCACAGGAATTAAAACTATTTATTTTCCATTGTGTTCTATGAAGAATCTAAAAGCCCTAGATACTCTCCCTTTCAAATCTAAATCTAAAACTAGCCTAATATGGGTTGAGCAGAACAGAATTTTCTGTGTTTTTTTAGATGAAGTAGGTTCAGAAATAAGGGTACTCTAAAGCCTTAGAGCAAATTAATGTAATTAATTTAAAATTAAATGCTTTCTAAGATTGTGTTTAATTACCTAAAAAAAACCCAGGCTAATACCAAAATACTAGCCTACAACAGAGCTGTTTCATGTTTTTCCTTTTGCAAAGTACCTGAATTCTCCTAGACAAAGGTAATTTAAGTAAAATTAAATTGGCAGGTTTGTAAACACAGAAGGTATGGTTAATACCTCAGTGAATCACACGAAAAAATGTATTTAGAAGCCAAATAACCCACTGATTCCTTAGACTTTTTCAAATGTGTAGAAGAAAATGCATAGAAGTATGACAGCCTTTTAGATGCAGAGGAGAGGCAAGCAGCCCTTGCTGTGCCTCCAGAGATTTTCTGGATGGGTCAGAGGGACAGAATCAAACAAAACCTCTGCTGCTCATCCTCAGCCTGTGCCACTTGCAAGGACACCACAGCATGTAACCCCCTCCAGTGCCTTCACCTCCTTCAGGTGGGAAAGAGCTCTTGTGCCCTCTCTTTGTGGAGAAACAGAGAAGATGGATTGCTGGAGATGGATATATGGAGGTAAGGCTATTGTAAGAAGGGAGGTGCACTCTGCCAGTAGCAAAAAAAAAGGTATTTCAGGAAATCTCTTTTTTACTCTGCCCTGACATGGGATAGCTCTGGCTGGGATAAGTCCTGTGGGAATGTTTCTCCTGCCTAAACATTCTGGAGTGGACTTTGAAAAGTGCAAAAGGGAATTAGCATCCAAAGGACAGCCAGCAACTTTTAGTTGCATTTGCATCTCTACCTTTTTGAGGAGAGTTGGAAATCTGAAGAAATAAGACAAGAGAGAGGACTCACTCATATCAAAGTGTGTTCCTAAAACTTCTATTGTTTAAGAACTCATACATTTAGATTCTTACCAGTAAATGCAAGGTAGGAGTTGCTAAATTCATTCCCACTTGAGAAATCCTTTAGGAAGCCAAAGCAGCTTATCTATGTCATTAAAGGATTTCAGAGATCCGTGGGTTAAAATGAGAGAGGGTTTTCTTGCTGGGAGTATTGAATTTTAAAAGTGCATTATCATCTAAAACATTTCTTTGCTTCACTTTCATAGGGAATTATTGCTATAGCAATGAATGGAGTCAGGCTGCACGAGCTTTCTCAGTTCACTTTCCATTTCACTGGCTGATTTTCCCAGTCCTTGCTGGATCCCTATAAAACAGGGCTGCCAAGGAGCAGAGTGAGAGGACATTTCACTGACTAAAACCTTCTCCTCTGAGAAGGGCGAGGGCCATTCCCTGGCATTCCTGGTCAACATTCACATCTTTTGCTGCATTTTGCTGCATTTTGCTGCAAGCAGCAGTTTGCCAAAGGAGCACACAGTAACTGCTGTGGGCTTTTGGCATGGACTAGGAGAGTTTTATAGTTAAACAGCTCAGCTGGGCTGACTTCTCACAGTGCTGTGAAAGATGAGCTCAAGCCTGTAGGGGAGAAGCATGACTCTCCCCAAAGGACCACTTCTGAAAGTTTGGGCATGAATTTTATCTGCCAGCTAAAGCAAATTAATAGTAGCTCTTTTGGGGATTTCAGCCTAAAAAAAAAAAGAAAAGTAGAGCTACTGCACTGTCATGAATTATTTCCTATAATAGTTCTGGGTTTCATTTCTAATTGTAAAAAATGAGCAGAGATGTGGGCTTGCACTCTAAAACAAGTTTCATGGCTGAAGTTTTCCCTGCACACATTATCCCCACATTTATTTCCTGATGATCCATTATTTTCAACTACCAGCTTCCCTGGATTTCTCGCTGAGATAAAGCAGACTCTTCCAGCACCATTTAAAATGGGATTAAAAGAAACTGCAAATTAGACCAAGCACAGCAGGAGCTGAGCATCTAAAAGCTACTTCAGTTCTCAGTATTGATTCCCTAACCTTCCATCCCTGGTCAGCACTCTTCTGCATGGAGAGGCATAAACACAAACATCAGGCAATCATGGCTTTCCACTTTATGTTTTGAAATTAAAGGAATAATTTGTGAATCCAGATCTTTTTTTCAGCTATTATTCTAGCCCACTGCTTTTCTGGGCTTCCCAATATTTTTTCTCTTGAAAGAAAGATATGATTAGAAAAAAATCTATTAAAAGTCAAACTTCCCTGCAGACTCACTTGTTTGTCATTCACTATACTTTGGTTAGGTATCTACAGAGCATTGCATGGGGGTGCAGTGTTAAAGTATATTTAATCTCATCTAACCTCAGGCTATTAGGAAAAAAAGTGAAAAATTATACCATCTTCCTTCTCATACCATGACTGAAAACCTGGTGCTAAAAAGGAAATTAATTTGATTTCTCCACACGAATCTCTCAATTCCTAAGACTAACTGAGGTAATGAATTCCCAGATAAAGCTGAATTTTGATCAAATAAGTGCCTAACCCAGGAGAAATATCAGGTGCTTTTTTCCCAATGGCTCCTTGGCAATGTGTGAAATGTGAAACAAAGCCCATCAACTCAGGTGCCCGAGGATCCAGGCAGAGCAGTGCAGAATGGATAACCCCTACCTGGCTGAAATGGGAAGTGACCAAACTGGGATCACTCACATTCACCTGCAGCTGTGCCACTCCTGCTCGCTGCGTTTCCAGCACAGCCCTGGCTGCTGCAGCAGAGCTGTGCTCCTGCTACACCCTTTGCAACCAGCCTTGGATTTTCCTGGCTGTGAGCAGCATTCCATCAGCAGGTGTGCAGTGCTGAGGGGCTCCTGGCCATGCAGGGGGCTCCTGGCCCCGCAGCCACTCAGGACAGCCACCATCTGTCCCCTGTGGTTCAGGTCACTGCCGGATTGCTGCCGCCTTTGCACGGTGCTTCAGGGTTTGGGGCCAGCTAAAGCCTTTTTCAGATCTACTCTGATTGCTCTGAACCCTGAAAGCTTAAAAAGCCTCTACAAATAAATGTGGTTTCTCCTATTTACCTAAAGACGTCATTTAAAAAAAATCCAACCAAACAACAACAAAAAATCCTCACCTCAAGCCTACGAAGAATTAAAATGAACACAATTCTTACTGAGCATTTCACATGCAGGTGTGCTTGCTTCAAGGACCATCCTGCATTTCTCAATTCTTTAATTTCACTCTCAGCAGCTTTCTATTTCCAACCTTTCACTGTTACTTTCTTCCCAACATTTTATTGTCTCATAAAAGCAGAAATATCATTCCCTATTTGTGAACATGGTGGCCCTAACTCTAACTCCCTATTTGCAATATGCACATTGATAATACTGAGCTTGTCCCTCACAAGGTCACCATAGCAATACATTTAATTTGCTGAAAGAAACCTTCCTAAATTATCTTTCTCAAAAGAGCCAAGGATAAAACTTTACATGCTGAAAAACATATTGTATTTTTAGCTTGTTTCATATTTTCTTGAAAATTGAGGGCCCCATTCAGCTGTCACTGAAAACAGTTTCAACTCTTGTTAAACTGAAGGCACAGCATTTACCACAGTACACGATATTCCAGCAGCCTGATGCTACTTAGACCAAACAAATGTGCACTTCTCAACATTGTAGTACTTTCACTAATGTAAGGCTGCATCAAAATGTTTGTTGGGTTAGATTTGCTTTTATTCTTCATTAATTTGGCAATGTAAGAGGAAAATTTGCGGGATGGCACCACTAGAGGGACTCGGTAGGTGGATGAGAAATTGCCGGGCAGGTTATTCCCACCCCGGAGCGGAGAGACACAGGCTTCCTGGCCAGGAACCCACGACACACCTGCACTCCTTCTTCTATGGCTTTAAAACAAACAAACAAAGAACCCACAACAAAAAACCCGTTTTTCAGTTCTCTGTAACACATCAAAGAAGCAAATGAACTCGGCATTAAAGGAAAGGCAATGCTGGAGAGAGCATCCCTGAGCAGTGTTCTGGGAACTGCTTCTTCTTCAGTGCCTTGCAGAGCGCTTTGTGTCATTCCAAGAAAAAGTCGTCTTATTTTGCCAGGTGTTCAGGTAATGGAATATCTCACAAATTTCACTTCTCAGCCACAATTTCAAGGATCTTTTTGCTAATTTACTGTCTTTACAACCTGACTTCTAAAATACTGATTTGTTGGAGCCTCCCACTGACTTCCCTGGGCCTTGATTCATGCCCTTAAAATCCTCAGATCCTTGATCTGCAAAACACTCCTGCTTATGCTTCAACTTCATGTCAGTTGTTTCAGTTAAATTAATGAGAAAATGTGTGTTTAGTTAACAGGAAATTTGTTATACAAGGCCTTTGGACTATACTAGAGGCTGTCTTTGTTTTGAAGCTTTGTATAGTGCTTAGTGTGTACTTGGCACCAAATAGTACTGAATATATAGTACTAATATATAATACCAAAATACTAATATTAGCCTGTATAGCTATTTCTGAAGTATGAGAGCAACTACTAAAACAATGCATTTTTAGAAACCATTTTGTTGGTTTAACTTAAAGCAAAAGAGAAAGGCAGCCCTCTTTTTCCTTGAGAGACTTTGATGAAGTTTCCCATGGAAGGAAACAGACTTGCCTCAGGCATGGTCTGTCTCTCTTCCGAGGCTGTACCTCAGTTATTCCCCTTAATGCTGACTTGAGACAGCGAGCTGTGCTCACCAAACTGCAGCTGGAGAGTAAAACCAATGCAGAGTTTGTGGAACCAGATACTGAGAAATCTTGAACTCCATAAAACAGGAGTATTTCAGATTTTACCCAGTGAAATATGGAACCAATTAGGGCACTAAATGTGACAACCTCAAGCTGTTCAACTTTGTGCAATCATACTGAAAAGCAGTAATGATGATTACATGGCACGTGTTTGCCTTTGCCTGAGGTCAAATGCCTTTTTCTTTTGAGACATATTCCTTTAATGTACTGAAGGCTGCGTGGGTTTTGCCAGATTCCATGGAGCTTTGCATTCTGTGATGGGGGTGCCAAAGCAGAAGCATTTGCCTTTTGGTTTCCCTACTGAACTACCAAGGAATGTACTTGGACTGACACACTTTGAACCAACATGCAGCTGGAGCAGGACCTTGGTCAGGACATCCAGGTAGAGAAAACCAAAGCCCTTGGCAGTGCAGCTACAAGAGTTGCTCCCTGCTGCATTCCCAAGGGCAGGTACCAGGTCTGGTATCAGAGGCTGAAGGGGAATGTTGTCACTGTACAAATCCAGCCTACAGCCTGGTGATCAGGCACAGCTGTAATCCTCCCCCTCACAGAAAGGATTTTGAGCTCCAAATTCATCAAGCAAAAAGTGACCAGCCCTAAATCCACCACCAGAAATGACACAGACTAATAAGGCATCTCTTCTGTTTGTATTGTATGCTGGTGAAAAAATACAACATTCAGTATCCAAATACCAGAGAATAGTGACAGTCCAGGTATAATTTGCACCTAGTGCTTTCTGTTAGCTAGTTGTAGGCAGGTCTGAGCCTATGAGAACAAACAAATTGGGTTTGACCAAAGAAGAATCCATCAGAGAGTAACAAGCAGCATTTATCAAGGACTGCATGTGCCTGTAGAAGGGCTTGGATCACCACGTGGACATTCTGGGCCACTCTGGTCCCCTGTGTCTCTGCACTGATTGTAAAAGAGGTCTGCACCACCCTGCTAAGCCATGGGCCAGCAATAGATGCACTCACATGTCTCTGCAGATCTTCAGTTTGTCCTCGAGACACATAAATCATATAATGGTATATTTTCCTTGCTGGTCCAACAGTAAATAAAATAACTAGGCTCAGAGTAGCACTCAGATAATATATCCCCATTCCAAATAGGAAAACTGGTGGAAAAAAAAGCCTTTGTATCATTGAAGGGAAGTGCTCAGCCTGGGACCTGTGGGTTGGAGGAACAATTTTAAATAAATTGGTTCTCATCCTCTCTAAAAATACATAAAATTGTTCCTGCTGTTAAATTACCATTTGCTGGTACCTGGCAGGCTCCTAATTGATTAGAAAAAACTAATTTAGTGCAATGAATTATTTGCAAGTGAAGTATCTGAAATATCTGCTTTATTAATATTTTTGATGTAAAATTACTATTTTATTCAGATGTCTCAGCTTGTTAGAGTTCAGAAAAGTAACTTAAAGGAAAGCTGAGTAAAACTAATCCCTGGTCTAAAGGCAGCTCAATGAGCAGTCATGCCAAGGATGAATTTTTCCCAGGGTAACTGTTGATTTTGTTGGCATTGCACCATGTTAAACTTATCTATATAGTTCAAGACGTATTCCCACATGGGAAAAAAGTAAAAAAGCTCATTAGAATTTGTCAGCAGCTTTTTTTCCTGCTAAATTTTCTTGACCTTTCCTGTGAAAGTTCACAATTTTCCAGTTAGCAAAAATTCATCCAGGATTCCAGCACTGAGTTCTGTGTGAATTCAGGGTTAGAGTCCTTCCCTCCCGAGCCCTGACCTTCTCCTCTGGCAGAGGTCACATCATGCCCTCCTTCACACTTTTCACCTTTTCATCCAGATGAGGACACCTTATAGAAGAGAAGCAGAAAATATTTTTTTGGGGAATATCTTTCATTGACTATCCAAATTTTCTTCTATTTACAGTCCATATGGATGGCCACATGCGAGACTGCTTTCTTTGTGAAACAACATAATCAAAAACAGCTCACTGTTCGTGGCTTTTTGTAAGAAGTCTCTTCAAAATACTGAAGTTTCACTAAATTCTGAGTCTATTCAAGCTTCTCCATCAACACTTCCATCCAACCAGGCACTGTCACATTTAAAGTAGTACAAAGGGTTTCCAGCACAACACATGGGATGCAAGAATCTTCAAAAGATTCTTGCAACTTTCCAAATATCTTCTCAGTTTGCAGAGGAATGGGACATTTGAGGTAAGGTTTCCTGTCAGATATCTAGCAAAATTCAAAGCTTGAATGCAAACAAGCAAAGAACTGCAGAGACCAAGTATCCAAACAAAACAGCAACCATCAAAAAAAAAAAAAAAAACCAACCAAACCAACAAAAAAATCAAATCAAAACAAACAAACAAACAAAAAAAAACCAACCACCAACAAGACCAAATTACTGAAAGTTCATCTCAAACTTAGTCCTGGTGCATGACTGACACCATGCAGTTCTGCTGCAGGACGAGTCCCAGTGCACTCTGCACTCCCCTGGGCTTTCCTGTGCAAGATCCATCACACTCACTGGTTGTATCCCAGCTTGGTCAAGATGCACACATCCTGAAATCTGCTGTTCCTTTTTCCCTTCCTTCTAGAAGTCACTGATTAGAGATCCACAGCTGCAAACATGAGGATGAGATTCATTTCACTCTCCTTTTCTTCTCTACTCAGGAATTCTGGTTTCACTTAAAATCTTTAGGTATCTGTAATATGAACATTCCCCACTCCTCCCCTCACCTCTTTTTCTCTCTTGCCATCTTGCTTTTACATCTGTTTTTATCATGTTTTTCCACAAGACAGTTCAGTTAGATCTTTTCCAACTTTACATTATTAAAAAAATTTCTTGAGAAACAAGAACACCTCAACAAAGCATCAGACCCTGGCTTGTCCCCAGTGTTTCAGAGCTCAAAGATAATACAGCGATAAGAGAAATGATAAAAGTGGGGAAGAGGAGACTGGACTGAGTCATACTATCCCCACACTTTGTGGTTTGTTAGATTTCATACATTTACTTTATATTATTTCCTATTTATAGCCTTTAGTAGTGACTCACAAAGCATGAGAGCCTTAAGCTGCCTGAAGCCCTTACTACCACCAGTCTGAGCACCCTCCTGTCTAACCTGAGGCAGGTGTGACATCCAGCCTTGCATAGCAGAGTTGAAAGTAGCAAACTTCAGCTACAAAAAGCAGTGGGAGTTTTTCACTTGAACAGCTCCATGTAGGAGGAGTGAGACAAGCAGTGAATATGCTGCAGCCTTGACATGCTTTCTTTCCTGTCTTTTTATGGTCTTAGAGGTCATTTTCCAACCTCAATGATTCTGAGGACAGGACAGATTTTGCCATAAGTGTCTAATGAAAGCAGTTCCCAGCTGAAGTGCTGGAAATAGGGCAACACTAAGAAGTTTCAGTCAGTGTAGGATCCAGCCCCAGCATGGGGCCATCGCTTTTGGTCATCAACCTCCACCAAAAACAGGCATAAAACACCATCCTCCAGACTCAGTAGGAGTTTGCACTTCCATCCTATGTGTGCTGCACCTCACACCTAAAGATGTGTTATGGCCTTGCCAAAGACACTGTGTTGTGTTTATCCAGAGGCAGCTTCACAGGACATTGGTTTCAGACACAAAGCTGGTGTGAACAGCTCCTGCTGGGGCTCTCCCTTGGGACTCTGCATTCCAACTGCAGTATCCCCTCTCTATTTGTCATTGACACACCCAGAAAAATTGCCCCATCAGCCAGATCGCTTTCACCACTCATCCTGACTGAGCCAACACTCATGAAAATCCATGGCTCCAACAAAGTTTCTCCATGTAACTTTCACTTCAACCAGATGCATCAGAATATTCAGTACTTGAAAAAAATACTGGCATGCACCCAATCACATTAAGACAGAGTAATTCATTTTAGCAGGAAACACCCAAACTGGAAGTGACCTTAGCCCTCAGATATGGTTTGCACTAACCAGTGCAGTTATCCTGACAGCCTAGAAATTATTGCATGGGCAGGCTGTTATCTCTCTAAGAAAGACTGAAGCCTTGTGATGTGGTGCAAGGAGAGACCATGCAGAGCAAAATGCTGGTTTTATATCCTGGAGCAAATCTAAGACAGATAAACTAGTTTCAATGGAAAATATTCAGTCTTCCCTAATATTTAGTTTCATTTATATAAGAGAAAACAGGGCTTATGGCTTTAGGCTTTTTTTAAGAGACAAAGATTTCCTTTGTGAAGATTTTTTAATATAAGGAAATACCCCAGGCAAAACTATGTTTTCAGAAAGCTTAAATACTCAGTATAAAAGCAGTATTTCCAGTGCTTAAAGAGGCCCCAGTTCATCCTATCTCTCTGTGAATATAACATGAATTTTCCTATCAATGCCTAGGTGTTCCCATTATGCTTTTATCCAATGAACACTAAGATTTCTTCAATTTTTTCTCCATTATGAATACATGTTTGGATTCTTTTTAAAAAATAAAATTTTTCACTGACAAGAAAGTTGGACAATTTTAAGCAGTCTCTAGGTCATGATCTATGTTTGTCCTCGTTATATAGGCAGCATAAAACCCACCAGTCATAGAGACACCAGGTCTTGTTCTGTCATGCTTTAGTGAACAGGGAAACCACTTGCAGAACACCAAGAAGCCAGCTGCAGTGCAGGTCTGTAGGGATGCATCTTCCCAGGAATATCAGCTGCTCAGTGGGGTCCCAGGATAAGGTCTCAGCTACTCAGAAAATAATATTTTTACTTATAAAGATCTGAATAGAAACAGATCAATAAATTAATCAGTACTAGCTTAACAGAAATTACACTTTTTAGCTCTGTGTCAAAATTTGGTATAGTCTTGTTGACTGTGTAACTGAGCTGTAAGTGGAGATTCAATTATAGTACCTTCACCAGGATGCTCTGGTGATGAAATCCAGCTGAGCTTCTCATTTAACTAATAATGTGAAGGCATAGAAAAAAAAAATGAAACAATTCCATTGATCTGAAACAGGCGAACATACTAATATGCTACAATGTAATTGTTTGTTGTACATTTAAATGTGGCACAAGCTAGCAGGCCGTGAGGCTTGAGCAGTGAAATTTGCAGACTGTTCTTCCCTCTTTATCATTTTCCTCCACGTTTTTGTTTCATGCCCCCAAACTCAACTGTAGCACTAAATGTTAAACTGCAGACTTTCAGGTAACACTGCTGATTCCACAGGTCACAGCACTCATCTGACTCAGGCTGCAGATCCCTCTACCCCTGTGTTGCTCTGTGAAGTGCTGCAAAAGCTGATGTCACAGAAGTAGGAGTGAGAGACTTGGAGCTGTTTAAGACAGACATGAAGGGAAATCGCATGGCATCAAAACAGGGCTGCTAAACTGCAGTTCCTGAGGTAAGGTCTTCCTATCAAATCAATGCCTATATGCAGGCACACTATGGCTGAGACGAGCAGGCAGCAGTGAGAAAGCAGAACAATCTACAAGAAGGAAACCCTAAAGGTGCAGGAACAGGTTGTTCCCATCTCCTGAACAATGAACCAGCAGGGAGGACGACCAGCCTGGCTGAGCAGAGAGCTTTGGCTGGAACTCAGGAAAAAAATTTATCACTTCTAAAAGCAGGAGTACCCTAGGAGGACAGCAAAGATGCCACAAGGTCATGAGGTACAACAATGTGAAGCACTGGGTCCTGCCCCTGGGTCACAACAACCCCTGCAGTGCTACAGGCTGGGGCAGAGTGGCTGGAAAGCTGCCCAGCAGAAAAGCACCTGGGGGTGCTGGTTGAGAGTGGCTGAACATGAGCCAGGTGTGCCCAGGTGGCCAAGAAGGCCAATGGAATCCTGGCCTGGATCAGAAACAAAGTGGCCAGCAGGACCAGGGCAGTGCTACTGGACACTGCTGAGTCCACATCTCAAGTATTGTGTTCAGTTTTGGGCCCTTATCCCAGGTAAATAGCAATAGGATAAAAGGAAATGGCCCCAGGGTGTGCCAGGAGAGGTTTAGACTGTATATTAGAAAAAATTTCTTCATGGAAAGGGTTGTCAAGAATTGGAACAAGCTGCCTGGGAAAGTGGTTGAGTCACTGTTCCTGGAGGGATTTACATATGTAGATGTGGCACCTGGGGACAAGGTTTAGTGGTGGACTTGGCAGTGCTGCTTTAATGACTGGACTCAATGATCCTTCATTCTAAGATCTACCTCGACAAGGCACTGTTAAACGAAAGACAATAATGAAAGCTTTACATTCAAAATGGACTAGGAAATAAGGAAAGAAATTTAAGGTTTGCCTTTGATCTTTTTATGAATATCTCAATTTGACAAGTTGGAAAGAGAAAAAAGCATACCTTAGATCACAGAGCAGAAGCTATAAAAGTTTTAAAACCCATCAGTAATCGAATACTTTTCACACACATGACATTTCAAAACAAAGAGAAATATGCACATAGTCCAGGGCTGTCTCTGGTTTTTGTCCATCCAGAGATTCATATCCCTATGCAATTCAGAAGACTAGGAAACTCACTCCCCCAGTAAAATGCTGAGGTGGCACTAAGTGTGATTCAGGAAATCTGTGACCAATTTGCAGTCCTAGTCTGGTGTAAGGCAATTACTTTGTGTTAGGTGTGAGTTAAACATTTTCTTTCAAAGAGGAACTTCCTCCTCCAATTTCAATGCAGTTGGAGCATCTTTGCAGCCCTCCTCTGGACTCTCTCCAGCAGGCCCACGTCCTTCCTGTGCTGGGGACCCCAGAGCTGGGTGGGGTGTCACAACAGTGGAGTAGAGGGGCAGAAATACCCTTGTCCTGCTGGCCACATTGGATACAGCCCAGGAGATGTTTGATTTTTTGGGCTGCAAGTGCACATTGTCAGCTCATGTTGAATTTCTTGTCCATCAACATCCCCAGGTCCTTCTCCTCAGGTCTTCTACTTTCTCTCCCAGCCCGTGCTTGTGCTTGGGATTGCCCTGACCCTGATGCAGAACCTTGCACTGGGCCTTGTTGAACGCCATGAGGTTCACCCAGGCCCACCTCCAAGTCTGCCCAGGTCCCTCAGGATGGCATCCCTTCCCTCCAGTGTCAACTGCACCACTCAGCTCGGTGTCATCGGCACACACAATGGGCTCAGGAAGGGTAGGGACAGAGAGCTGAGGAAGGAGAGTATTTCTGAAAGAAAATGGAGTTCTGGAAATCAATTAATGGAGCACATCAAGTTTTTCATCAGGCTTTAGACCTGGCAATATTTTGAGAGACTTTTAAAGAATTTTCCCCTTTGGTGAAACAGAGACCTGTTCTTGCAATCTGCAGAGAAATCTATATTCCTGCAAATTGGCAGAAACTAAGAACAGAGATGTTGAAATACAGAGTAATTTTCACCAGTGCTGGATTGCTGAACTTTTCCAGCTTTCCCAAAACTCTCCCTGGCCCACCATGGATGCCAGGGGCTGATTTTTGCTGACTTCTGACAACTGGATGGGTGGAAGAGGTTGCTCCTATTTTTTTCAAATTACTATTTCAGATATATCTGAGAAATGAATGTAAAGAGGGAGGAAGTAAAATTTTGATCCAAGAGAAAACAGATAATTTCCTTTAAGGAAACCTAACTGTTCATCTGTCTGGGACAAAATGGTCCTTGCAGGGAAGAGCCAAACTGTAAGCAGGCAAATATTTATTTTTACTGGAAAGAATTGGACATGTGTATTTATAATAACACTTCTCAGAATTATCCCAAGTGAATCAAGAATTGAAATGTCATATATAAGCCTATAGACCAATCTCTGTTAGATACAAGGATCTAAAATGACATATTTTTACAAATGGCTGAGTATTACACCTTCTACTGAAATAGCTGATACTGCCTCCATCTGACTGTTAGATTAAATGTCCCTTGGTTACAATCTGTTCTGCAATTGCTGTGCAAAGCAGAATGTTATTTAACAAATCTAAGATAGAATTAAAGTCAGGGAATAATGACTAAAAGTCAGAAAGTATTGATACCTATTGACCACTTGTACTAGTAAACCCTCCCTTCAAATTTAGTTCCAGCTGATACCATGACTCTTCTTTCCATATAAAGATTTTATTTTATTACTTACTACTTGGTAGACATTCACAGTTAAGAGTGGATAAAAAATGCAAACCACACCTTTCTGGATACTATAAAACATCTTTATCTCATCACTGTGGGATTACTGTGGATGCAAGTCCAGAGTCCCAGGGAGGAGATACACAGCACAGGGGGAGAGCAGGACCCTGATCCTGGTCTGGCACTTTCTCTAACTGCCTACTCTGAAAGGTGTAAAGTAGGGGGTTTCATTAGCCGTTGCTTAAATACACTTTTATTAGTCATTAATAGACAAGATACAGAAAATTTTACCTCATTGTTTCTAAGGGGAGCACCTACAGCTGCAACAGGAAAATGGCCAAAACTTGGCAGCTTTTCAAAGCTGAGAATGTCATTGAGGAACACACCTGCAGGTAGAAAAGGGCTACAGATGACAGCACCAAACAGACAAACTGAAGTGCCAGCCCTCAATATCAGGTGGTGCATGCATCTTCTCAGGCATCAGAACACTGTTCTGAAAAAAGTCAGGAATCCCAGGGAGCAGGGTCAAGCCCCTCACAATTTTCTCCACTGCATCCCACACTACCTAGACACCATTTGTGAGGGCAGTGCTACAAATCTGGATGCAGCACTAACAGCACCACTGTCTTCTCCTCTTGTACTTCCCAAGACACAGTGGTTAATCAAGTTCCCAGGAAGGTGTTTGGACAGCAGATGCAGATGGAAGATCTTGTATCTCTTTAAAGAACAACTGCTTTTAAGTGCTAAAAGACAATTCATAGCCCTTGGGGAAGCTAAAGTAAGGTTCTTCTAAGGGAAAGGTATGACAGCAATTTGAAACTTTTTTTTTTTTACTCCCACAATCTTCAGACATGCAAAACCATCAGAGTTCAAAACAAAGCCCAGACAAGTCAACCTCACAGAGAAAAGAAAAGAAAAGAAAAGAAAAGAAAAGAAAAGAAAAGAAAAGAAAAGAAAAGAAAAGAAAAGAAAAGAAAAGAAAAAAAAAAAAAAAAAAAAAAAAAAAACAAACAAAAAAAACAAAAAACAACAAAAAAAAACAAAAAAAATAAAATAAATAAAAG
>VXAX01004329.1:165418-361958 GCA_013399835.1 Leptocoma aspasia | reverse complement strand
AACAACAACAACAAAACCCACCAAACCTAAACTAGATAAGTGCTGTATATTTCAGACACCAGGATTTCAGGAGAAGCTGCTGAGTGCTTTTCTAAGTGCTAAGTACATCTGTTACTTAAAACTGGTTATTACTGTGAACTGTCATCATTAACCAAGGAAATTTTGACTCACAGCTGACCCAAAAGCTGCAGCTTTTGTGCACTTAACAAGGCAGAAAGGTCCATCCTTAATCAAAATGCAGAAAGGAGAATTTACTCTGTGCTGCATTCATGTTTTTTGTCAATTGCAGAAGATGCTGCTGAGTGTACAGCACTCTTACAAAGTCAGAACTGGTTTTTTGTTCATAAATATTAATTCAAGGCACTCAACCTCAAACATTGGAAAGTCTTGGCTCTTTTCTGTTATTATTCATTGCACAATGATATTTTAATTGGAAATAGACAATTACCAGAATATTAATTCTGTTTTACTGTCTTAGAATTAATATGAGTTTATCTACGCACAAAGAAACACTGCAAGTATTTATTTGGCTGTATCTTAAACCAGAGAAATGTCTCACTATATTGTATGTAAACATTACACAAAATACATATTTTACATCTAGATGCCTACTATCGTAACAGAGATGTTTTTATAGGGCAAGAGCTGTGAGAGTAATTGAATTTCCCCCACTGCAGCCTTTTAGAAAATCAAAGTAGGCAGAGGCTCTAATTAATTTCAAATAAGAATGAAAAGTCTGTTGGGCTTGACAATAGCATTTTGCAGAAATCTGAAGGAATCTGGATTTGACTGATAATATGTTAACAACATACTGTTTCAGTGAGATCCCTTGATTTTTGAAGGATCAAATTATCCCTGTAAGAAAGCCTGGTTTTGACAAAACTAAAAGAGAAAAATCAACAGAAAGTTGAGCAGTTTTTGGCAGGGATGCCTTGCTGAGCCATTCTTCCAAGATTTGCAGTGCTAGAGGAATTAGCAAAGCCTGGGGTGTTACTCAGAGTACCCAAATGTTTGCCCAAGCAATGGGCCTAGGATAGCTGTCCTTCAACACTGATCAAAAATATCCCCTGGGCATGACGTTTTCCTGGGTGGAAGAGAAAAATATTACTCTTTTTTTTTTTCCTCTGAATTCACTTACCTTCCTGCTAAATTTATTTTAAAAGCACGCAACTTGTAACATAAAAGCAGAGACGGCAACATCTTCATGAAGAGTGATTTTTTCAAGGAGGACTTTTTACAAGGGCATGTAGTGATAGGACAGGGAGTAACACCCTGAAAGAAGGTAGATTGAGATAGATAGTAGGAAGATATTCTTTACTGTGAGGTTGATGAGGCACTGGAACAAGTTGATGTGGCTGCCCCATCCCTGGGAGTGTTCAAAGCCAGGTTGGCTGTGGCTCGGAGCAACCTGTTCTAGTGGAAGGTGCCCCTGTCCATGGCAGAGGAGTTGGAACAGGATGATCATTAAGGTCCTTTTAAACACAAACCCTTCAGTGATTCTATTACAAGTTATTCACCACCAGTGCTGAACTGTTATCCTTTAAGAAGTGCCTCTTTCCTTTTAAAAGTGGTTATAAAATAATTCAATAGTCAGTGGGCTGAAGATCATGGCAGCTATGGATGGTGCATTCTCCTAATATTCTCTAGCAAGTCCCTGGTGTTTCTCTGCTGATTAGTGGATTACCCAGTCAGAAGGAACAGCCTCTGGAGGGGCAATCAGGAGAAAGACACCGAATGCCTGTGTCCCAGATGATTAAGATTGTCTCCTGAGAGATAGAGAAGAATCACTCCAAGTCTTTGCAGCAGGACTAATGAAGACTGATTTCTTGAAGCTGCAGCACAATTCCCCAGCTCCACACCCACCCCTCCCTCCTCCCCTGCAGTAACCTCAGCTCCCCTCCTTGTCCTCAGCTGCCTCTGCAGGAAGGCTCAGGCACACGCCTGTGCCACTGGAGCCAGAGCTGTGCTCTGGGCCAGCTGGCTGCTGTTGCCATCCCTGGCAAGCATGGAGCCAACAGCCTCAGGTCTGCGTAGGGAGGGGTCATCAGGCAGACCTGAAAAGAAATTTTTGCCTTTCCCACCCTCCTATCAGATTTGAGTGGAGTAATCAATGAGTTGGGAGTATTATTGCTAAAAGAGAGAGAAGTTTCTGAGATAGCATGTGGGTATCTTCTCTTTATTAAAATCAAGAGAAGTGGGGGGAGAAATTGGCACATTATACACAACCTTAATAAAATGCCAGGCTTTTGGAAGCTAGAAGTGGGATTTCTGTCTGTATAAGGTTTCTGAGCAGAAGTTCAGGCATCAACCTGCCAGTGCTGCGGCTCTACTCCTCGACCTTATTCTCCCTCTGCAATAGTCATTTTGAGTAAAGGGATCTTAATGCTGCAGAGTTCTGAACTTCAAATCGTGGACTCCTGCTTAAATTTGAAAAACATACATTTCAACTGGTCACTCACATATGACAAAGAGACATCAAAAATCTATGCTGGCAGTGAATTAATCATGTACTGAAGTCTTTCTTGAGCAGAGGAATCCATTGCTTTCTTTCATAACAAGTCAGGTTTGATGCAAATAAATACATGGACAAAATGTATCTCCAGCTGCTCTTTTAATTCCAAGTTCTCCTCTTTTTTTTACAAGGAAATAAAATAAAGTAAAATAAGGGAAAAAAACCCTACCAAGCCTGAAAGCAGAGCAGCACCATAACTTCATATGTGGAAAGAAGAGCAGTTGGCTGCATTCAAAAATTCTGACATATGGTCTCTAACTTTAAAATTCAAATAGTGATGATAAAAACTATAGGCAAAGCATCTGCTATTAGTAAAGGCATAAAAGAGCTGTTTCAGAGAAGCACTCAAAGTACAACTTGGGGCATCTATTTTGGTCCAGCTTTGGTGCCCTTGAGAGGCACTGTAAGAGGGAGGCTTTGAGAATGCCATGACCTCAGTTTGTAAGAAGGCAGCAGCCAAAATGCCACGTGCAGCTCATAGTGCCAGGAGAGGATCCTGCAGGGAAACAGGGATGAGGCCAGCAGGACCCAGATGCCAGAGGGTTCCTGCTTGCCTCACCCCTGTTTCCCTGTAGGATAAATCCATAGGTTTCAAGGCTTTTCTGCCCCCCTCTCCAGGTCTACTGAGTTACCCAGCAGTCCTCCTAGTCATGGGCAAACCCCACGTTATAATGAACATGCTTTAAGGAACCTCACGCCATATGGGTAAAGAATTGCGTGGATTTCCTGCTGTAGAGTTCAACTCCCAGTAGCAAGTCATATTTTTAGTCCTGAAAATTCCTGATCTGGTAAGTACTCCTTTGGCCAATGGATCATCAGTCACAGATCCACTAATCAAAGTGTAAAAACCCATTAACTACTTTGCATGTTAGTCTCAGGAACTCTGGAGTCTGTCCTGTGCATTACCATGAGAAAGTGGTTTCAAATCCTGCTCCAGGTGGAAGAGATGTGCAATGCAGGTGAGGTGAAGCAGAGCTGCTGTTCAGCATGATCAGGCTATACAGAAACAGGTATGAAATTACTTGTATATAACTACCAAGTAAATTAAGGAGATTTATTTATTGTTATTTTATGGAGCATCTCAACATTGAATCTTAACTTATAATAGTAGTCTGGAAATACACATGCAACAAAAAGTATATTGAAGTCATGACAAATCCTCAGGAATATGAGTTTGGAAAATTTGCCATGCTTCTGCAGTAGGATTTCTTTATCATTTCTCTAGACTAGTTAAAAAATTCCTTTAAAATACTGAAACTCTGTTTTAAATGAATGAGCACAAACTTCCCGAAACATTATAAATTCATTAAAGTATTAAATACAACTTCTTTACAGATTACCAAGCTATTCAAGTTCCCATTTATGAATATTATTTAAAAATTTCATTTTCTATTTGGTTTTAGAAAAATAGATTTAATATTTCCAATTAAATAATTCTCATGTGGATTCTTGTGAGGAAAAAGAGTCTCAATACTTATTTTCAGATGAGGGAAAAAATAAGCTATTTTTTATGCAAATATAACTGATTTCATTTAATTGTTCCTGAGGGAAGAAGAAGATTTGTATGCAAACCTCTTGCCAACTGGTAGACTTCAACCTCCTAATTCCTTTTCCTCTCAGATCATTAATTAGTAACTGCACCTTCCTAATGGGAGAGAGTGCAGTTCAGGGCACTGTATTCGAGACCTCTATGTCCCAAAAAAGTCAGCAGAAGCTGAGGGTGGTAGGACTCAACTGTGGGAGCTGCCTACTGCTCCAGTGCAGAGACAAGGGCTCAACATATCACAAGTCCAGCAAAGCAAAAGCAAATTTCCCCCAGAAAATAGTGCTGCAGGAAGTATTTATTAGCCTCCATGAGAGAATTCACTTCCAGCAGGCACGCAGTGATAAAAATGATCATTCCAATGTATCTGTGTGAAACAACCTTTGCTGATCCTTATGTTCCGTGCTGTTCCCATGGCAAGTGGTAGAAGCACTGAGCTCACTGGCACAGCCAGGCACTCAGGCGAGACAAATAATCCATCACCAGGCCACTTAAATCTCATCTCTATCTTTTACCCTGTGGGAAAAGTCTACAGGGTGCCTTGTAGGGGAAAGCATTTCCAAATGGCATTGCCACAAGCACAGAGACCACGCCACCTCTTTGGGGAGAGGCTGGTCACGCTAGCACCGCTGGGTCTCAGGCTGCATCAGGGAGACCTTGTTCTGTGCTCTCTCATCCTGATGAACATCCCTGAATCTTTCTCAGAACAAGGTGTTCTTGACCCTGCTTAGTTAATTTATCCACTTTGCATCCAGTTTATATAAAAATTCTCATCTCCCCTTATCTAGCTAATCACTTCATGCAGTCTGAACACTTCTCTAACCAGCCAAAAGGCAGATTTACAGTATGCTCAATGTACATAAACCTTAACCACTGGTTTAGAAAAGAGAGACACCCAAGCAGCTGAGCATAGACAAAGCTAGGGACACCCACCCATCATTCTGTCCTTTTTGCCAAAGAGCTTTGCAGTTTTCTGTGTCACACTCCTCTGTGTCAGTAGATGTGTAGAAAAACAACAAAGGTTGGGCTTTTGTTCTTTTGCTCCTGAATTTGCACTGCAGCTTCTTGCTCTCCACAGAGAGAATTTGAGAAGCATGTTGTGCTCACCAGTCCTGTGCTTTAATAACCTGTTCCTCTTCAGGTGCAAATTATGGTCTTTGAAAGAGGTGATTTCAATTGCCTCCAGCTGCTCTCATGCCCACTCCAGGCACATCCAGGCCCTTGCCTGTTCCCACACATCCTTCAACCACCTCTCACACTATGTTGTCTGGCAAGGCAAATGGGGCTCAAGCATGACTCACAGCCTAATGGAGTAATTCTAGCCTCAAGAAAACCCTCATGTGTGTTTGGGGGTGTAGTGAATTTATCACTAAAGAAACCAGAGTAGCATTCCAGGTGCCAAGTCCACCACTCCAATGCTGGCAATCACATACACATATACTTTCTGGTGCGTTCTGAAGTATATGTACCAATGTGTACAAAATATTCCACATCTTATGAAAAGCTCAAGATGTTTTAAAATAAACTTTTCCCTAAAGAGGCAACAAGAGGACAGTTAATTAGGATCAAATTTTTCTTTTATGTTATTACTCATAGTAGCCTGAAAGAAGAATGCATTATAGACATGTAAGCATTATAGAGCAAATAATTAAGTATTTTCCAAACAATAGATGACATCAATCTGTTCCCAAAGCACTGTTTGAGCTTGACTATAGGACTCAGAGTTTGTTTCTCCAGATGACTTAGAGCTTTCATTCCATGATTGCACTTTTTCTACTCAGAAGTAGAGCAGCTTTGTAAATTGTTTAGATGAATAGTGCCAGTATTTTTTGTTACTTGTTACACCAGGATCTGCACAGATGCCATGTACTCAGTATTAGCTCCCAGTAGAGATGGAACATTAGCTGCACCTATAGTCAAATTGAAGAACCATGTTATATTATTTATTGTTCAAAATTATAGAAATATATGGTTCATGATTCAAATTTTTGTAGCTATTACAAAGTCTGCTACATTAGATTCAGTGATTATTTTCAGCTCCTTAATTATGACTTGAAGAGCATAACTGCCAAAACCTGCCAGCCAAAACCTGCCAGCCAAAAGCAAAAAGCAGTCATACTCTATATGATGACTTATGGATTAAAGCCTTTGTAAACAAAAGCCAATATCATGTCATTAAAAGTGTTGCTGAATTAGAGATGGAAGTTACTATTCAGCTGGAAGCCATAGCAACAAAACATGTGCATGTCTTTCTCTGGCTTTATCATTGATTTCAGGAGTGAATTTTGCATGGTTTGTTAGCTTTCCTATCTATACACAGAGGTTTTGGAAATTAGCTGAAGCTCTTAAAGTTCCTATTGATGGATCTGAGCATACAAGAAACACTGATTTAATGAAGTGATAAAATTTATGTCCAGTATTTTTCAGCAAAATAGATTAAGGAACAATAGTGTAGCAATTCAGTAGTTTAAATTAAAAAAAAATAATTGAATCCTATAGCTAAGAAAAACTTATGTGTCACATCACCCTTCTGCTTTAAGCCTCTTTCCCGACTCCTCGACTCTCTTCTAAAATAGCTGTCAGGACACCATCACTTGTTTAATCTGGCAGCCATTATAATTTGCTCACATTCCAGAGCTGCACAGTTTATTGTGCCAGATTATATTTTAATTCCTATATGCTCACTCATAACAACAGGTTCCTCAAAATGGCTTTATATGCTTCTAATTTTTCAGTGTTGGCAGTCTTTTGGCACAGGCTAGTTAAAACCAAGAAATACAACCCAAAAATTCACATGACCCAATTACTGACCCAAAGCAGAAAAATCTTGAAGCTGACAAGTCAACTTGATCTGAAAACTGACAACCATGTAGACTAGATCAAGTAGTTTTGTGGCAATTATAGAAATTAATTGTCTCTAGGGCTAAATATTAATTGTTTGTAAAGTAATTTACAAGTCAATAACACATTCATCAACTCATTAAATCTGGGGATTTTTTACTATTTTTTCAGAACTATCTTAAAATGAAACAACTCTTTTAACTAATTCTAAGCACCTTGATACTGCTAGATTAATATCAGATAAGTCCCTGTTAGTCTGAGATCACTACATTAAAAAAAAGTATTTTATTATAGCATTATGAAAAAGTAGTGGAATTTTGTAATGGATTTCACTATAAAGAACTGAAATGTGATTTAATACTTGACTTGTGTGTGAATTCAGCTTCTAGCAGCTGCAAAAGCTCATTTCTGCCATTTGGTTGTCACACATTCACTGTACTCCCTCAATTATTTGACTTCCCACAGTTTCTAGGTCACCGCTGCTGAGGCAGAAGTGCAACCAGGATGGAATTTGCCCAGAGTATTAGAGCTTCTGTCGAATATCTGGGAGCAGCAGTGTTGGAGCTGGACCCAGATCTTCAGCATAGGTCTATGTGCCATCCTGAAGATAGGACCAAACCTAGGGCTAGAGACAGACACACCTGCAGCATAACTCAGATCAGGGCCAAGTCTGAGCCTAAATGAGATTCCTGGGCCCATGATCAGGGGCTGGGGAGAGGTCCCAGGTGAGGCTGGTCAGGGCCATTAAGGGCCATTCCTGCTCCTGGGCTTTAGCAGAGAGAAACCAAAGGATGAGGTTGCAGAGTGACTGCAGAGCTCAGGGGTTTATGAAGAATTGCATGTGTCTGGATAGCAAACCTAGGAAAAAAGCTAAGTCATACATTGTGGAAATCCCACATGAGAAAGTAGGACTTGAAATCAGAGAGGATGTCAAAATCCATGAAAGGAAGATGAAATGTAACGTCATCAAGTCCAAAAAAAAAAAAAGGGGGGGTTAAAGAAACTCCAACACTACAGAAAAACTAAAGAATGGAGTTTGATATGCAAACTGCCCCCAGGGAGGGAAGTAAGACTAATGGTACAATGCAGAGGTAAAGCTGAAACACTCAGGAGAAGCTCAGACATGAGTAAATTTGGGCTGCAAAACCATGCTCTCTCTTTTAAAGTCTACAGACTTCTTGTCTCTTCTCACTTTTTTGTTGGGATTTTAGTGGTGTGTCATATTGTCTCTCCAGAGATGGTCCCCAGATAATCTACCAAATCACCATTCTCACATGACAAAGAGCAGAGCAGTAATTGTATAGCAACCATATACCTATTATACTGCAACTTCTGATGACTGAGGTGAAGGTCAATTTTATATTTTTAAATTTTTACTTTTTTTTTTTTTAAGAACAAAAATCAGCATCTATTAAAATAGAATGATGCAAAGTACTCAATGGTTATAAAAATCCAATACTTAATTTGCTGTGCCACTTACTCTGGTTATCTTCATCCCATGAGTCCATGGTTTATGATACATGGATGAAATAAATCATCCTTTTACCCACATCATGCTCCATCAAGCACATACATGGGTCATTTCTGCTGACTCCTCTCTGCTGCTCTTCTCATTTGTTAGATGGCAAAAGGCATGAGAGGAATGTTATTCTTTTGACCAAAATGCACTGAGGAAAAGCCAGGAAACTAAACTTGTCCACAGCAGCTGTTCTTAGATATGCTGAGCAAGTCAATCCTGTCTTTTGCCTTAAGCTTGCCTTTCCATTTGGGGCCTATGCTCTCTATCAGTCAACTGGGAAATAAGTGATGATGTTACTGCAGGAGATGTACAAGTAAATATGGTTTGGGGTTTTTGCTGGGTTTTGGGGTTTGGGTTTATTTCCAAAATACTTCTCTTACTTCCCAGTGCAGATTCAGTCACAAAATCAGAGAATATGCTGAGTTGGAGGGGAGCCACAAGAAAAGCTTACTGACGAGCACTGCCTGTCGTCTGTCCAGATTCAAGAAATAATCTGGGGGAAAAGCATCTTTATGTGTTTTATCTGACTAACACTCATTAAAGAAAAGCTATTCACCAAGACCTGAACTGAGAATGCACAGATAATTTTCTTCTGCTGAGTGTTTGACTCCACTATCTACATAATGTTACTCTGACCATTTCTTTGAGTATATGATGTACCTGATGTGCTCTTCTAGGCACTGACAACAGGATTAATGTACTTCCTGAAAAACTGAAGCTGGTGAACCCTTCAAATATACTTACTAAGGTTAACAAGACTGCTTATTTGAATTAAAGTTTCATGAACAAAGGAATGCTATTCAGACCTCACATTATATAACAGTTATCTTCTTCAAAATACTTTTAGAAATGTATCTAACTGTGGAACATTTTTAGAGTATCTTTCTGCTTCTAAGAACATTAAGAAGTTTTTAAAGTTTGTAAATGGAATTTGAGTTCGACAAGCCTTCTCATTTTAAAAGGTTCAGTAAAAAATACAAGACTGCGGGATTGAGAACTACATTTTTGTCTGGCAAAGGCTTCCTTCCCATTGACTTGTGATGCATCTGAGTAGCCTGTCAAATTAATATGCACTTCCTACGTGCACTTCATCAATCTACACAGAATACATAGTCCATCAATATTAAAAGTACCTTAACAAGGAGAGGGGGTGGACAGGGAGCGGGGCTGTGTCTTATCAATTGCTGTGCAGTAGGTCAACATCAATAAATGATTATGGCAAGGAATAGACCATTTGTACAGAGAGGCTGTTCCTAAACCCATTAATTTAGGGAGTAAGAATGAAATGCAATTTTTATATTACTTGTCCTTATCTCTACTTGGTTTAATTTTACTTTCCTCTCTCCATCTATTTTCCTCTACTTGGTTTAATTTTACTTTCCTCTCTCCATCTATTTTCCTCTGCTCTCAGCAGTTGTCATTTCTGTCTGGAAAATATATGTGCTGGAGATTCAGCTTTTGTCATTCTCTTTTCTCTGTTTTTCCTCCCTTTTCCTTTTCCTTCACAATACTTTTTATCTTTTCTTTGTAATACATTTCAGCTTCACTTTTACTTTGTTTTTTTACCCCCTCCTTTGCAGATTTTTCCCTCCCTCTTTTGTAGCTTCCTCCCCGCCTTATGTATTTTTCCTCTCTCAGACTTAGTTTCTGATTAAATAACCAATTTTCTTTTATAAAATACAGGTAATTTATTTATTTTTTGAAAGATCAGACTGATGTATAATTTTGGTCTGGTTTTTAGGTTGTAGTAAATCTGCAAAATTTTTTCATCATGTTTGAATTTTCTAAGTTTGCCTCTTTTTTTTTTTTTTTCCCTGGATCTGTCTAGATTTGTCCATAAAAAATGAACTAGATTTTAGTACAAATTTTCCATTCTTTGGCCAATTTCCCTCTTGGCTGAACATTTCCAGAAGAGGAAAAGATTTTTCTCACAGAAGAGTGAGTGACTGTGGAGATGACATTGTCCCAGCCCAGGGTATCTTGGAATGGAACGGGAATATGATAAACCTTGCATCAGAAGTAGTTTGTCTGTAGGAAGAGTTGTTGTGAATTCCCAAAGACTTAGAAAGGGGAGAAGAAAGTGGCAGCTTTTTACAGCCACCTGAATGCTGATTCATCAGGCTTAATTAAAGCAAATTCTTTAGTACTGAGAGCTGTCATCAGAAGGGAAAGAAAAAAGAAACCCCATGGGTATTCTCACTTCTTCTTTTTAGTAATTTCCCTGAAGCTTTCACAGGGCAAAACTTGATGAAACCAAATAATAAAGGCATCCACCGAGTTAGTGAATATAGAATGGGAGGAGCATGATTCCTGCCTTGCTGGATTAAAAATGCTTGAAATAACAATAGAGGATAGGAGATGGGAAGGAAAGTACAGTTTCTAAGGACAGGATGCTACTAACAATTCAAGTTTTTTGTTCTTTTCATAATAAAAAGAACAAAAAAATTCCTGCTATCCAAACTGGGAAGGTAAGGGCTATCTCTCCTAGTAGAACAGCAACCAAGCTGTCCAAAAAGTGATATTTTTGAAAACAAGCATTTTTCACTGTGTTTTTTCACTTGATTTCTGGCATAAAGGAAAACCAATTGTAGGGGGAGGCTGAGTTCACAGAGTGTACATATATATTTACAGGGTACTTGAAATATACACTCCAAAGGTCTTCAACTCTAAGCCACTACAGCAGCAAACTATGGTACCTCAGTGTGTGCATGCATGTGGAGGCCAGCTTCTTGTGGTGGTGGTTTATTAGGAGATGTGGGATGTGCTCTTCAAGCCAAACAATCAGAAAATCTTTCCAAGCTACACTTCATTACTTAAATAAAACCAGAAATTTTTCCATTTTTTTGATGCTACCAAGTTAGGCTCTACCAACTTCTACTTCATGAGACCCATTTTTAAAAAAAGCTTTTTGTGTATCCTCTTTCTACATAAAATGAACTGCACTGTGCTTGGTCTCCCTGGTTTCCACACCCACTATCACAACAGATGGATGCGTGACAGGATCTCTCCAGATCCTGTCCTCCCTTTCAGCACAGCTGCTGTAGCCACCCTGATCTGAGTGGGCAGCCAATGTTTGGGACCTTCCTAGGGTGTTTCTGTCATGAAATGATACTAATGACACATGGCTCATATCTCTGATGTAATCTTAGGTGACAAAGCATGCTTGTGTGTATACTTCTGGTTCCCTGCATACAAGAGAAAAACACAAGTTTGCCTCCCACACAGTTTTTTTTTCCTGATCATTACAAGGTAAGGAGATGCAGGAAGGGAGCAGAGGAGAAGGAGAGGAGAGAAAATCTTCTGATTGTTCTCTGGGCAAGAATCTTCAGTAAGAACAGCAGCCTACATCTGCTCATAACCTGCTGCCAAGCTGTCAGACCCCAGGGCAGTTTGGACTCCTGTTCTGACAGTAGCAAATGGCCAGAGTGCACAGAATAACTCATTGTTACACATCAGCTCTGATTTGTGCCCCCTTAACCTTTAGCAAAAAACAGGTACAGCACGCTCACCTAAAAAGGCAAGTGGTGCCTTTCCCTCCCGTCATCATCTCATACGTGTGATGAAACACCAGCTAAGTGTGTTCAGTTGGACATTGCTCTTTTAATAAAGGCATCATTAAAATGTAGCAATTAATGACATTCTTGGCTAGAATAAGCTCTCACATGGAGCATTCGGGCAAGGCAAAACTTAAAAAATTGTCCTCCACACCTGTAACTAAAGCAGAGGAAAAATACCTTGGAAAGATCATGTAATCACTTAAGTTTCTAATTCATGGATCTTTAATACAAGGCACTTAAAATTCTTTGTAAAAAAGGAGCTTTGTCATATTGCAGCCAGCAATCTAGTGGTAATATATAAAATGCTTCCAGCACACCCAAGTTCTCCTTTTGCTGAAATTTTAGGAAATATTTTTGAACAAATATTCTATCTGATGTTACATTTTCAGGCTAGACTACAGAGGGATTATCCACTTGTTGCTTTAGTTTCCCCTCAGAGACTTCTGCAATGTTTCATAAATCCAGATGATCAGTACAGGTGCTAGGGAAGATGTAATTTGGCATGGGGAATATATTCTTAGAATAGATGGTAGACTTCCAAGATGCTGCTGAGAAAAACGATGTCTGACAGGCTGTTTAGGTCTGTGGGAGTTGATCTGTCATCTTCTCAGATTCTTATAAATTGCTGCAGGTGAAAATCAGGGTAAAATGTTAAAATTTGTCGAGAGCATCTTGAAAGTCACTTTTAAGAAGTGGCTTAAAAGTTTAAGTTAAGTCTGGTAATCACCTGTCAAAAGTTTCTCTAGTCTAACTTCCTTGAATTAATAGGAAAGTCTTTATTTATTTGCCAGAAGTAAAAAAGTCCTTACCTTTGGCCATAAAGCTTTGCTGAAATGTTTCTATGAGGAGTAAGACTTGGAAGTGGTTTGCTGGACTGAGAAGGGATAGTAATGGGTAAATGCTCTGAATTTTATTAGTGATTAAGTTTGAAACTAAGCATGGAAGGAAAATGCTCTAGTCTCAGAAAAGAAGCCGTGAACACATTAATTATTTTTCCTTCATCTAGAATCTGTGCCAGTACCAGGAATTTCCTCAAGCAGTTCCATCAGAGCAGATTACGAGTTTGTATTAAATATCCTTGCCTGGGCTGCAAACCAAACCTCATCCTTTTTGCCATTATTTAATATGTTGACCATCAAAGATTAATTTAAGGAATGAAATATTCATTCACCTTCTTACTGTCTTTTTGTCATACAAGGCTGTGTGTGGGTGGAAGGATAAAAATATGATACATGAAACCATAACTTTTGTTTCCAAGTTTCTGTTGTATGTCAGCCTGAGAGTAGAGGTATCACACATATCATCAGGGTCACAGAAATTCCATTAAGATCCTGCATGTGCAGCAATGTTTCAGGCTTTCCCTGAATGCTGTGGAAACACACCAGCTGATCCCAGGAAAAGTCTTTTATGTGTGAAGTTTTGAAAAAAGATTTTCTGAACTCTAAACGGGAAAAAAAAAAAAAAAAACAAAAAGAAAGAGAAAAGGCTGAGGAATCTGGGGACTCTGGGAGATATCTCTAACTGGTCCTTATTAATACCAGTTTCATGCTGTGATTATTTGCATGCATTTACTGAGCACAGCAAAGCTATTTCTCTTGTTCTGGTTTTGTCCTAGAAAACCACGAAACACTGGTGTGAAAGAATTTATTTAAAAGCAAGGTGGCTTAATTATACTTATGCTTTATCTTTAATACGTGGGTTTAGGATAAGCATTTTTGTTTTGTAGCAGCTTTCAATTTTCCTTTCCTTTGCCACTGTAGCAGTAGTTGCTCATGTGCTTATTACCTGTCATACAACACACAGCTCCACAGAGGGATGGGGAAGGCTGTGCTCAAAAACAGTCAATGTATTTGGGAGACTCTGCAAAATACCCAGGAGCCTGCTTTTTAAGGCTGATTCGTGCCAACAGGCAGATCCTTATACAGTGTGGGGCAGTAGTGTGCTGATCTCAACACAGCTAATCGGTTTAGTGGGGGCTAAAATCTGGACCTGTGTGTTGTAATTCTCTCCTGGTGCTGCTGCAATTATCACCACTGTGCCTGAGAAAGGTTGTCTTTGTCTCCTGCTCTCCTCTCTTTACAGCCCAGTGACCCTACAATGCACTGCCTCTTTGCTTTGGGTGAAGGTTATCCATGCTTGGGGGAAGCTGCATTTATGGTTGGGTGTCACTCATGGTGGGAGCTGTGATGGCACAGGCTTGGTGGCAACAAGTGCACAGTGGCACTGGCATTGCTGTAGTCTTGCTGCTTGCACCTGAGCTCCCCTGGCTTGTCCAGCTCAGCCCACAGTGCCAGCCCAGGCACTGCTGGAACCAAGGCTGGATTTGTCTCTGCTTCCCCCCTCTGCAGCCCAGTGCTGAGGAGACAGGAGTCACTCTGAGTTGTGTTTCCCTGGCAGCAGTGGCTCACCATGCTCTATTGACCTGGCTTGTTCCTTACACAGGGCAGCAGGAAACGATCCCTGTGCTGCTGCAATCGTTTATAATTGTAAATGCACGGTCCAGCACTCCATCCGGGCAAGCTTTACATCTTCAGCTGTAAATGTAGGTCAGCTGGCTGCCATTGCAGTGTGTTTTTTATGCTTTAGAGCATGGGTCCTCACACACAAGTTCACTGTTCACTGTGCATTGCATTTGCCCATCCTTTTAAAAAAAGCTTATTTTGCTAGAGTAGCAAGTGGTTCAGCTGCTTGTGACATTAGCAGTCCTACCAGCACAAAAAAACTTCTTCAGTCTAAGTATTGCACACTCATAATGAAGGCATTTGCAACTGTTTCACCTGAGGGTTTTTCTGACATTGCTGTGTTAAGGACATACTGATCTCAGCCCTATAAGTGAAATTCATTATCAAATGTGACATTTAATGTCCATAAATCAAAGCAAGTCCTTCAGCTTTTCTGCTGTGCTCAGAGACTGTCTTCAGATGCGAAACCTAAGATTTGTTCATTCCTGGATTCTCCACAGCCCATCATCAGACTTTTGGAGTCTGATAAGGATAGGATTTCTCATAAGAAAAGGATTCTCATAAGCTTGCACAAGCCATTTGGGAGCAGATTAAGTCCTTCTTTTTCCTTTATCATATAAATTTGCTACATTGCTCAAATAAGGGAGAGAGTAGTTTACATATGCATGCCTACAATCTTTAATCTTAGATATGATGCTTTATATGCAGTGAATTTTTTTTTGCATGAATTTCTAAGAAATTGAGGCTTATGCAATCCTGATGAACAAGTCCCAAAAGATTTTCCAAAAAAAGACAGTACGAACCAGCCAATGGGATCACAAATCAGAAAACTTATTTTGAGATAAACTTTACAGGGAAGTGGAGTTGTGGGGAGTAAACTTTGCATGAGGCTGCAGGGACTATCCTGCTGCTTGTTGGATCCTGACAGCAGCCTCTGTGGTACAGAGAAGGTGGGTGCTGCAGAGCTCACTTCAGCCAAGGCTGTGTCTCTCTGTAGCCCTTAGGAAAATGTCCATGGAGGAAGTCCTGACACTGCCCAGCCTAGAAGCAGGGAACAGTCTGTATTGAGAATTCCTTTTATTCTAGTCAAGAGCTGAGGTGAAAATAAATGGAACCATCAAACCCATGAAACCCCTGCCTCTGCCTCCCTGGGCTCCCCCAGAACCACACTAAGAATGTCCATCCATAATCCTCCTGACAGCCAGCCTGGGTCAACCTTGTCACCAGCCCCATTGTGGTTGGGGACACCACCACAAATGCTCTGCCTGCTGTGACGTGGCTTCTTCACTGCCAGGGTTGTTGCCAGGAGCTTGTGTGGCACCCAGGGAAAGAGGATGTGGAGCTCCAGTGATCTCAGGGGACCATCCACTTCCCAGCTGGACCATGACAGTACAGGCTGTATTTGTCTTATCTGCCCAATAGTGCATTGGAAGTTGTCCATTTGAGTGGCCAAGGAGGGAGGGGACAGGTGGGTGCCATAGTTTAGCAACATCTCTGTAATATCTGGCTGTAAGAGGAGAATTTACAAAAAGAGTGGCCTTCCCTAGGATCATGAGCAGCCCCTGGCCCCCTGCATGGGAGGTGAGTGCCCAGGCTCACCCTAAGGCTGCCCATGTCTCATCTCCCTGACCACCAGGAGACACCCATCCCATGCTAACCATGTCACCAGCCCCACTGCAGCTTGGGCTGTCGTCAGAAAAAGCTGAAATATCACTCTGAAAAGTCACCTTCAGGATGTAGAAAATTGAAACCATTAGACTGTCTTGAGTACTGATCTGATCCAACACGTTAATGTTTACTCATCATAACAAATAAGTTGTAACTTTTAAATTACGCTTTATTTTTCTCTGTTTCTTTCCTATAGACTTTAACCCATTACAAAAATTTGAGCTGGAGAAGGCAGCAGTCTGAGGGACATACTGAGGGATGTATTTCTGAAATCCATAGTTTATCTAGAAGCTGGAGAATATCTTTTAGAAAGAGACAATTCTTAAGTTAGAGAGAGAGAAAAATCCTGAGGTGAGTTTCTTCTAAGTTTAACTGTTATCCTGATTAAAGACACATGCATTATTCCTTGTCTGAATGTATTTAACTTCAGCTAGATCTGGCTGTCAGATACTGTTATAAGTTTTCTTCTAAAATAGAAAGTCTTATTGTATCAGGAATATTTCTTTCACTCTGGATAATTCTAGGCTGTGATCATATTAACCTCCCCTTTGCTAAACTGCTGTCTGAGCTCTTGTAAACTCTCACTGAAGGGGGATGAGACTTACTCAAGCACTGGTACAAAGCTACCCTGGAATATTTACAACATTTTTACAAATTAAAAAATATTCTTAAAGAATATTCTGGATTTTTTTTTCTTCCTTTTAGAGGTTTTATTTTTCCTCCTCTCACTATCCACATGTCCAATTCCTGTATCTTGGTTGCCCAGGCAACCTCTGCTGGCTGAGCCCTGGGTACAGTGCTGGGTTTTCAGTTCTCTGCATAGAAGGAGGAGGATGTGAAAGATGGAAGAACAGGTAACAAGTTTAAGTGGGAAAGGAAAGCCCAACAGATGACTGATGGCAGTAATGGGAGTTTTATTTAAAGGTTAAGAATGCTAATAAATGCATTTATGCAGATAATTTTAAAAATCCTATGACTTGCAGGAAATGGGAGGGGGAGATTTTACATCAATGCATTTCTAATATCACATGCAGTGTAACAGCTAAAAGTAATACAAAGACATGAGTGACACTTGATAAGCATGTTACTTAAACTGAAACTGATACAGCTCATGCTTTCCTTTGCATTTGGAAAGCATGATCAGAAACTACCACCCAGGCAAAGAGCATTTAAAACATTCTGAAAGTGTCTTGAGACTTGACTTAGACGTAAAAATCATAAACAATAGCTTATATCAAGCTACTTCAGGTAAATAACAGAGGTTTGTTTGCTATACTGAATTTGTTTTTCATCACCTATCAGTAGATGTTACTTTACAGCTCCAAACTGACATTTGCTCACTTTTGTAAAGGTAGCTGGTCAGGAGACTACTCACTCCAGTAGAGGAAAAGTTTAAACATTTCAAAACCCCCAAAAGGATGTTCTCACACTAAAACTTTCTTCTTATGTGGATTTCAGTGTTTCTTAAGCAGGCAGCTTTCCTTTGGTCCAACAGAGTTGAATTACATGTAAATAACTCAGGTCCAAGTAGTCAGACTTGACTCTGGATGCAAATGGGGATTAGGTCAGTTTGTACCACTGTGTCACTGACTTGAGGGTGACACAAGGCATCAGTGGCAGTGACAGTGAGCTTCCAGATGTTTCAGGTTCTTTGTACGTAGGTAGAGTGTAGTCTTTGAATTATAAGTTTCAAAAGCTTTTGAAAGCTTTTGACATTTTGCACCTCCCACTGATAGATGTGGGCATGGTACTTCAAAGATCATTTGTCTCACTGTTTGTTAGAAGAACAGGTGACTTATTCTAACGCGGAAGGAAAAAATCATAGTTAAAATAATTTTAAAATCTCTAAACAATAAAATAGAAGAGTTGACAAGCACATTCCTGAAAGAAAGCCACACTGAAGATCATTTTGTAGTGTTAAAAATGCTACCAAAGCAGGGAAAAAGGGAATCTGGACAAGAACTTACTACCACCTGAATTAAAATATTCCCCCTACAAAATAGTTCATTTTCTCCGTACAAAATAATCAAGGCTACTTCTACTTTTTTTGAAGGAGCTCACAGACCCAGAAGGTTTTGAGGGATAAAGCATTAAAAAGATTCCAGCTAATATTCAGAAACACAAGAGTCTTCAGACAGCTGGGTTTTTACTGAAGGTTGAATCTTTAACATGTTTGACCACCAAAAAATGCTCTGGAAATGTTACTGTGCTGCTACAGCTACTACTGCCAAATCATACAGCAATGAGGATTTATTCTGAGATTCTGTGATTTCTTCTATAATGAAAGATACAGGCTATACCAACAGCTGTAAGCAGGAATTATCAGAGGAAATGTTCAAGAGGAAAGTAAGGAGATGCAGAATTACACAGAACAAGTAAAAAATGCAGATGTTTTTGAAACAAAACCATGGAGGATAGTTACAGACATTATTGCAGCATTGTCAGCCTCAGGGGCATGTGCACTGGGAGAGACTGGGATCAAAAATAATCTCTCTTCTCTCTCAAATAACAAGTAGGTGCTAGATGGGGAACAAAGACAAAGTAGCTTTGGTAACAAAAATTCAGCAAAAGAGAGTTTTCACTGAACACTTGCATTTCAGCCATCCCAGGCTTAAAGCACAGACAGCTGCAGCCTTTCTTCAAGGAGAGAGGGGAAGATGCTGTTGTGATCAAGGCTGGTTTAGGAATCACTCTGGGAGACCCCACCTGCTTTCAGCTCCCCCAGGTTCTCTTGCAGAGAGAGGAGCAGCCCCAGTGTTTAGAGTGACCCTGTCCCCAGAGGATGGAGCTGAGAGTCTCTGAAGGCACTCTCAAAAGCTCAGCTTTGCCAGGAAAGGTTGCTCAGGCTCCTGAAGCAGATGCTGAAAAGCCTGAGCTTCTTTTCCCAAGGACCCTGACTGAAAGTGCTCCAAATGTCTCCCACTGCACAGGGAATGGTTTGCACAGGTTATGGTTAGCACAGGGAATGGTTTGCACAGGGAATGGTTTGCACAGGGAATGGTTAGCACAGGGAATGGTTTGCATAGGGAATGGTTAGCACAGGGAATGGTTTGCACAGGGAATGGTTTGCACAGGGAATGGTTTGCACAGGGAATGGTTTGCATAGGTTATGGTTAGCACAGGTTATGGTTAGCACAGGGAATGGTTTGCATAGGGAATGGTTTGCACAGGGAATGGTTTGCACAGGGAATGGTTTGCATAGGGAATGGTTTGCATAGGGAATGGTTTGCACAGGGAATGGTTTGCACAGGGAATGGTTAGCACAGGGAATGGTTTGCACAGGGAATGGTTTGCACAGGGAATGGTTAGCACAGGGAATGGTTAGCACAGGGAATGGTTTGCACAGGGAATGGTTAGCACAGGGAATGGTTTGCACCCACTTCTGTCAAATGCATCGAGTCCTGCCTCTGCTCCTTTGCCTTGCACCCTGCACCCAGAGCGTGGCAGCTGATCCAGGCCAGACTCTCTCCCCTACTGCCACTGCATTTGTATTTCATACCACATCTGGAAGAAATATGCTGGGGCATCTTTTGAGAACCTTTTCCTAGAGTCTATTATCCCATAGGAATGCTGTTTAGGAAAATGAAGAAGACTTCTTCAGGATTAATCTTTCACTGCTAGATTTGGTTAAAATTTCATAGTGATAAAAATTATTGTACTGGAGCTCCCAGAAGACAAAAAGTTTCATACTGTCTTGGCTTTCATGAGGAAATGAAAGACTGAGCTTTGGAAGTTTCAATGAAAACTAATAAAAAGAAAATAGAAGCTAAAATTAATTAAAAGTAATTAATGCATGATTTGTGAGGTTGAATTATTATATGGATTACTGTTTTGCTCCAATATGCTGGAAAAAATAAAAGTTGAGTTGTTTATCCCTTCTTGCTACAAGTCTTTATAATAATAACTGTAGATAATTCAAAAGTTTAAATGAAGTTAATGAATTAATAAAAAAAGCCCTAGATTTTTCATAGTTTCTGATCCATAACCTTTCAGTTCCAAATTTGGAGGCTGAAGGGATGAAAGATTTTTACTTCCAACCTTCAGTTTCTCTTTTAACTATCGTCATTGTAACAGGGAAATACAGAGAGGGGAAAGGGAAAACCAAAATCTAAAATGAAACCTGGAAAGTTAATTCTTCAGTAACTTGGTCTTAATTTTAGTTTTAGTGAAAATTCACTTTAAGTGAAAAGAGTTGAATCATTTCTAAAGCATTTTAAATGTTTTGAGTAAAAATTTATTCCACTTTCCTCTGATTAACAGCATAGTTTGGATTTAATATTTCCTCAGTCTCTAGTTGCTATTTGTCCCTTTCTAGATGTTCTACACTTCTTTGATGATGACTGTTTCCTAAGACTTCAGAATGTTAATTACTTTTTGAAAGATTGGTTGATTAAAAGTGAATTCTACAATATTTCCTTTAAAAATTCTTTAACTAGACTGTAAAATTGTTCAGACCATAATCAAGGCATGCATTTTCCAAAACCTGTTTCATTAGCAAGGTTTCCAAACTTTCTGATTTGCTGTTCCTCTGTACTTCCCAGTATAAATTAAAGGGGATCCCTCTGTGTTCGAGTCCTTTGGTAGTTAAGCAATTTTCAGGTACTTTTTCTTCTTACTTTTTATAGCAGAATTTAAGCAGTCGAATGTTCAAGACTGCCATTCAACACAGTATTTACAAGTGGGAATTTTATTGTTTCTCTGTCAACCTGGACTAGTATGGAAACAGGCTACTAAAAATTCAGGAATAAAGAAAGCCATGAAAGGAGACCACACAGATGTGTTTGTTCACTCTCAAAACATAAAAGACGAAAACTGGATGTGATCATCCTCCAAAAATATAGTAGAAGAACTGTTTCTATTAAAGGTTAATACTGACAGAGGAACAAACAGATAAAAAGATACCATAAATAGATTGTGAACACATTTATGCTGAAAATAAGATGAAATTTCCTAAGTGCTAGAGCATGGAGAGTCTGGTCTGATTGGTGCAAAAGGAACAAGATATGAATTAATTTGAGGATAGAATAGGTGCAGAATAATTTCTGATATGTTAGAAATTTGTAATTGTAACACAATAAACACACAAATGCCTAACAGAAGCTATATGGTATGACTGTGGGAATGGAGTTGGTGATGTGTGATTTCCTTTTCTGGTTCTGTTGCAATTTCAGTCCCCAAAAAAGGTAATTTCAGAAGCACCTTAAACCATGCATCTTACTTAGGGTCTGCTTAAAAGTATTGTCCAGGCCCAGAAGAAAAATCTTCCTTTAAAAAACGGTGGGACTCTATGATGCCTCCCACATAATAAACAAGTATTTCTCCGGTTACTCTCTAGCTGCTGAACTTTATTTTCAGAGGTTACAGAAGTGCTCTCTACAGAGCAACCAATCCATGGGTTTCCCATGCAGGTCCTCCTCTCTGCTCCCAAGCTTTGTCTAGTCAGAAAAGGAAAATCTCCCCTGGCCTCCCAAGCATCTGGAGGTCCAGTCAGAGAAATCACTCTGCTGCAGCAGGATAGTGTGTGTCTGGAGATCCTCAAGGAATGGCCTAGATCATGGGATTCATGTGTTCACTGCATTTTGCATGCCCAGAAAGAAATGCTTGCACAAAGCCGCTCAGAAATGTGAGCCCGAAACCTCTGAAATTGCTCAGGTGGGAGAAGAGGCAAAAAGTGGTGGGGAAGGTATAGGGAAAAAACAGAATTCAAAAGACAGCTTCTATTTATCTTTCTGTTTTGGGGCTGCTGGAAAGTTTTCGAGGCATTTTAAAACCAAAGAAGCAGCTGTAGTTTATGTGCAGAGTGTGGGTAATGGAGTCAGGCTTCAAGACAGAACCATTGCACGGCTGCCTGGAGCACATGGTAAATATTTATGGACATGCCAGTCTAGAAGCAGTGGCATTTCCAGGTAAAAAAAGCAACGAGCATATCCTTATCAAACAGCTCCAGTAATAACCTTTTCCTAGGCACCATTGTGCTCACTCTTTTTTTTTTTCTTTCATGAATTTTTATATGACTTTCAGTGTTTTGTCCTCTGGCTTGTAAAGGAAAATTGACAGCTCTACAATTATAAGCTGAGGAAAGAGGCTCTAAATTTCCAGCTTAAAAGAGGTAAAGGATATTTAGAAACACCTCAAGGCATGTTCCTGTGGGGATGTTCTTTAAAGACCCATTCTTTTAATCCTCCTTTCTCAAGATAGAACATCTATACAGAGTTAAAACATAGCAGATCCTTCTGTGATAAGTCTTGATCAGGATTAATGAAAATAGTGAAATGCTGTGTTAATCTAAATTCTTCCCCTTCTCCTTTATAATAGTATATTTTTTCTTCTGTTTTCATTAAATATGCTTTTTTTCCTTCCGGCAGACAAAACAGTAGCATATTCCGCAGACAAAGTGTGTAGGTGTGTTGCCAAGGACAACAGTTTCAGACATAAATTGCTTTTGAACCACAAACCCTTTCACTGCTCTTTATTGAAGGCCATCTGTATGCTGTTATGTTAATCGAAGGTTTTCAGCCAACCCCCTGAACACAGGGGTTCGGTGTGTTAGCAAACACCCAGCTTACAGCCTTTTTCACAGGGCGGTGGCATTAGGTTCCACTGCAAATATGTATGTCCCAGCACAAGTTAAGGTTTAAAACAAATTTTATAAAGTAGGAGAAAAACTGTTCCTGAAAGAGTATTTCCTTAAATGCTACTAAAAGGGAATTAAATGAAGCTGGCAAAAAATATACAACTGATGATTTCATCTTATTGATTAAGTGTACACTAGGGAAATAAAGCACAATGCATTGCCCAAGATTGCCCACTTTTCAAATTACAATTTCATAGTGCTTGCCTAGATTCAATCCTTCATCACTATGAATTTGATCTTTGCCTTTTCCTAATGAAGGTGATGGAGCTTAAATGAGTTTCACATTTGCTGAACTTTGGACTATTTTACAAAAAAAAAATTGTGTGACAATATGAAAACATCAGTCAATTGGAAAGAAAAGTTATCAAGGCAAAAGTTCCTTTTGCTTTGCTATCAGCCTTGTCCCTTGGCATTGACTGAAGGTAAAAACGAGTCAGGTCCTCAGGGAAAGAGTGTAATTGATGGTTTTATGAATTTGCACTGGTTTCTGCCATTCTAAGACTTGGGTGTTGCTCTTTGTTTTGTTTTTTTAGTAGTCACAAGTGTGATCTGTGTCTGGCTGGATCCAATTACAAATTTTCAGGTACATAAACCACATGGCTTTTGCTCCTTTTATGTTCCCAAAGATGCTTTTGATGCTCAATCAATTATAAACATTATAATATTAATGGTTTAGCTGCAGAATACTGTAGAGTTTCAAACACCAATGTCAGAAAGAGTTTTAATTAAATTGTTTAAGTCCATCCATCCATTCAGCCCTCAGACCTGAGATGCTATTTTCTGGGGGAAAAAAATGCCTCAATGGCTGACAGCAACACTATAAATAGAAACGATTAACATCCATAGAAGAATAGCACTCCAAAAGAAACCCTTAAATTATGGCAGCAAAGAAGGGATGGCAAAATGCACAGTTTTTGCATCTGACACCCAATTTTCTGTTTTATGAGAACTTCATGTGGGTTTTGAGCGTTGATGTCCCTGTTGCCTTAAACATCTGTGGAAATTCAGAGCAGAGATCCAAGCTGGTCTCTCACCAGCTGATGACCCAGACCAAAGAGCCAGGGCAGTTCTCTCTGGCTATGTGGCTCACAGCACCAGCCTCAACACATATTTCTGAGGGCAGCCAGTCTCATAAAGAACACAATTCCCTGGAAATGGAAACTATAACTAAAAATAGCCCAGAGAAGCAGATCCTCTCTGAAAATAACCCCATCTCTTTTTAACTTGTATTTCCCATGATCTTGAGAAAGCTGTAAGATTTGCCTTCAAGTCTCTCTGTGAGTTGAGATTGTAGTAAAAGCTCTGCTGAAGCACATCGTTAGGTTTCTGTTGTGACACTTAGAGACAGCTTGTTCTCAGCAAATAGTTGACAATTTTCTTTTTTTGTTGTCTAAACTGATCAATGGAACCATGCAAATGATATCATAAAGACATGCAGAAGTATCATTTGGAAAAGGCTTATAAAGAATAAAAACTACAACAAAAAGTATGCAAAGTTACTTTGTGTTTCTGGAGTATCTTGGATAAACCTTTATAAAATATACAATTACAGAAACTTGTGTAACTTTGTGTAGCTTTTTATGTGGGTATTGTCAGGACAGATTACATCTTTCATATGCACATAGAGAAATCCTACATTTCAAATTATTTTTCAAACGAGCTGTTTGAAAAGGAATTTTGAAGTAATAAGAAAGAAAAATGCTAGCATTTAACTGGGCAGAGATGAAATCTGAGGGATTTGAGGGATTTCCCTAATTCACACCAGTGAAAAGGATCACCTGCTGACCCATGCTTAACTAATTTGATAGAGCAGAACTCCCTAAATAAATGGCTCTGCAAAGCTGGGTTGACTTAAACTATTTAAACAAAGGAGATGAATCATCGATGATACAGCCATAAGTAACAGAAGAAAAGAAGCACAGAGATTACGTTTCAAGAAAAAAGTCATGGCGACATGGGCATTAGTCAGTCAGTCTCCCAATAGAAGCAAAAGAATATTCAGTAAAAATTAGACTGTAAAATACAATAAATGGTCTGGAAGTAAAATCCAGCACTCCTGCATTGGCAAGGAGCACAGCAGAGAAGCAATCTCTTTTCCAGCTCTGGTGCTGTCATTCCTGTGCTTTGCTTGCCAGTTTTCTTTAGCAAACTGATCACAGCAGCTAACACACATCTCTTGCATGTCCTCTTCAGTTGTACTAGGAACACGACAACTTTTATCTGTGAAAATCCATATTTTCTTTTGCCCGTCCAAGTCCTGTATTTTCATAGTGCTCATCACAGTAAAATTTTAGCCCTCCTAAAGTGAGTTAGATCTATATCACATGAGCTTTTTAATATTTCCAAGTAGAAATAAATCACTGTCATATTTTCATAAATATCTAAGTCTCTTTTTCAGCCATCCCCAGCTTTTCAAGAGAAGTGAGAAGCTTAGAAACAATTGATTTCTGGGATTTTTATGTAAATAAAAACAAACAAAAAAGTCAAAATAAGTGTGTGTTTTTGGTTTTTTTTTAACAACTATAAATACTTTGCTCATCAAATAAGAGAGCTAATGGAGACTACACCAAAATATTTCCATCTCCTTTACTTGGGGCTTATTCTTCTTTTAATTTATTTAGGAAAATGCGAAAAAAAATGACCTGTGGAAATGTATGGACTTACTCTAAGTGCTCAAGAAATTTTTTTCCTGCCCTTTACCTCTGCATAGTCAAAGCAATGTGAATGCTAACTAAGCCCATTTTCTATTTTATGATTCCACTTCTACAACATAGTGCAAATAACCCAAATTTTCCTCCAGGAAAGGAAGCACAGACTCCCACGTAAGACTTTCCCCAGTTTCTTCTCCTGGCCCGAAGTCAGACTTTACCTCATGAGTCAGAAGTTCTTCACACACTGAATTGTTTGGAATTTGCTTGGAAAGAGACAGTACAAACCAGTCAGGACCGTAGAAGAAGATCCAATGACAATAGTAACAAAATTCCTTTCTTGAGACCTCTGTTGTGCTTGATATTGCCTGGAGCTGCTGTGTTGCATTTTGGGAACTTCTAACTAGTGCTGAATCTAAAATTCTCATGCAACAAAGGCTTTTTATACCTAGAAGAAAGGCTAGTACCTGGCCCTCCTTTTGAGCCATTCAGGGACCTGCTTGTCAGAATCCTGTGGGGTACAGCCCAGGAGGGAATCTGGGTCCCAGTGATTTGGTTTGTGTTGCCATTCAAAGGGAGCTCAAGGGGCTGAAGAAATGTGCCAGGAGAAATCTCGTGACATTTAATAAAGAGAAATAAAAAAATCCTCTACCTGGGGAGAAATAGCCCTGTGTACCTGGAGGCCAGCCAGACAGAAAAGATCTGCAGGAAAGGGTCTGAGCAGAGGGGCTGCTGGGCACCAAGCTGACCACGAGCCAGCAATGCATCCTCACCCTTACAGCCTCAGCAATTCTGTAATTTTTTTATGTTGACATGCTTTTACATCCTCATGAAACATTTCATGTCACATTTTCCTCAGACTTAGCAAAAATCTATCGGGTGCCCCTCCTGCCAGCTGGATGAGGCAATAGGCTAAGAGCAAGAGGGGACTTTCACCCATTCTCCTGCACCTCTTTGTAACTTGAATGTGAATCTGTGATGCTCCCACACTGGTTACTCTGTAATGCAGGTCCTAAGCACCACGAGCATACGAATTAGAACATTTGTAAGTACAATAAGCTTGGCAGAGAAATTATAATGATGTGGACTGATCAAAAGATGACTTTCATTGTGCAGCTGAGAATACTGCAATTCAAGAGAAATTAAAGTCTTCAAAGTTGTGGCTGTGCTGCTTAACAGATGGGCTTCTTCAAAGATTCATTATTAATCCAAGAGAAACTATAAATACCAGAGTGTGAATTGAACAACCAAACCACACCAGGAAAATTATCAGATCTCTGCAGCAAGAGCAATGGTGGAAAAAAGCCAAAATCCCTGTTGGCTGAAGAAAGCAATATCAAGCACCTTGTCTTGATAGGTGAGACACAATGGTTGTTTTCACCATATAAATTATTAGAGCAAAAGGGGTGTAATTAAATTTCATTACATTTTTAGAAAAAGAAAAGCATGAATGAAAACACATTTTTATACAGAGATTGTCATTCTTGGGAACAAGGAATCTTTAAAAACTGTGATTATCCTATGGAGAAAAATTTCAGATCCTTTTCAGTACTGTTCTTCTTCCTCCCTTCCCTGCATAACTCATGCCTTTGCTTCTGGTGCTCAGATCACTTTTAGAAAATGGCTGCTTGTTTTAGGTTTGAAAAATGCAAAGCAGAAAAGGGAAACACAGAATGGCTGTGTAGCAACATAGCATTTCTGGATATATCAAGGGTAGATAGATGCCAGTTAAAAGGAAAAGTGAATATAATAAGAATCTTCAACATCACCTCCTGCTTTGGGTTTAGAAGACCCCATCCTGACAGCCATGTTGAAATCTCATCATCAGTTGTCATCAACCTCAGAAATAAACCCCTGTACTCAAGAGGACAAAGAGTAAAAGCAGGGGAACAGCCATGTAGAACATTTGTATTGGACCTTCCTGTGAATGGACATGGAGGTTTTTGACTAAGAACAAGCTTGGAGATGATGGGACTGCTCCAAAAGCAGGCACGGTGATGCCAGCTCCCTGCTGGCCTCTTTGCCACTTCCCTGGACAATGAGTGAAGGTCTGTTCTTCATCTTGGAGGACAATGTCCCTTTGGCAGCAACCACTGCTGAACAAGAAAGTTTTCAAAATTACTCTGTGTCCCTTGCTCTCTGTAGTTACTTACACAGGAGAGGTGGCCCTTTTTGCTTGGTTGCCCACGTGTGGTTACATGCAGCAATAATCTCCATCATGGGCAGCAAGCACAGAGGAAAATTACTTTCACTTCTGCTCAGCTCTCACCCCACTTGTTTTTGACTGCTGCACTGTATCATTTCATTTAGCAGAGTTCTTCTGTGCAGTGATCTGCTGCATTTCATCTCCTGGTAGCTTGTTGGAGCTTATACCTAAATATTATAGCTGAGGTCTGGTAGGCTTCACTTTGTTTTCTCTTCACCACTTTTCATCTGTTGTAGCTCCTCCTTTCATTCCTACAGCCTTGCTATATCATTGAGCCTCACTCTCCTTTGAAACCAAAAGGGAGCTACCCTAGAAAGTGATGGCTTTCCTTGCTCAGAATGGAGCAACCTCTCACTCCTGAAAAATAATCTGCACAATGTACATTTTTGTCTTCATCTCTGAGCTGTGTGTTGTGCCGATGTCCATCCAGCACAGCAGCTCTGGAGTCCCCTGGTGAGGCTGGGTTTCCTTGTGTCTGCAGTCCCCAGAACAGGACAGTCCCAGCTCTGCACCACCTACATTTTAGACCACAGGAAATACAGACAATGCATAATGAAGATGCCAGCACAGCTTCTCTAGGTGATTAAGGTTAATTCCACAGCTGGGATCTGGAGAGGCCTGGAATTACACAGATTTTCAGAGTCTGGGCACAGAAAAGTTTAACTATGGTAGCAGAGGGGTCCTGCCCACAAACACAGCTCATGCTTGAACTCAGCTGAAGATATTAGCCTGGTGTTGTGCTGAAAAGGCTCCTCCTTGATGAAAGGCTAAATCCTCCTGGATAATTCAGCATTTCTAATCTGAGCTGCCTTGCATCCAGATGGTTCAGCAAGTCTACTCCTCGATGGATGTTAAAGACCACACAGGCATGCTCTGTCACCTGGGACAAGCAGCCTCTTGGCTTTGACTGTCCAGCTGTAAAATAAAAATAAATTGCCATTTTCTGTGAGGTCTTGTTAGGATTGCCACATTGAAAATATTTATATACTCAATTAATATGGAAATATAAATATGGTTAATGAAAAAATCAGATTTATTAATGTAAGTAAAATTGCATTTAAATGCTGTCAAGCCTGGTTCAGGTGCAGACATTGAAAATTCACAGAATCATAGAATATTCTGAGTTGGATGGGACTCACAAAGATCATCAAGTCCAACTCTTAAATAATTGGCCTGTACAGGGATTAAACCCATGACCTTAGCATCATGACCTTCATGCATCATGACCTTCATGCATCATGACCCATGACCTTCATGTTCAAACCAACTGAGATAACCTCAGGGCCATTTAGGGGTTTATATTTGATTTTGTAGCTGGCTGAGAACCAGTTGTGTCTAAATTCTGTGGTGTGGAATCCCAGCCGTGGTAGGAGTGCTGTGACTTTGTCCTCCCATCCCTACCATGACTGTTCACATTCTTATTCACACAACTCAGGCTGTGCTGCTGCACAGGCTTTGGCATCAATCCTAGAGGAAAACAGAGGCTGCCATTTGACAGGGAAGAGAAGGATGGTAAATTTTTGTGTAACATATATTTCCCCAAGACCTGTCACAACCCAGTCCCCATCCCCATGATGTGCTTTCTCTGGCTGACACCATGATTCTGCCCCCTTGCAGGGAGGAAATGTGCAACAAATAAATATTACTCAGATTTTTTTAGCTAGGGTTTTAATTATTTTTTCTTTGAAACAGCCTTTTCAGAGTTCCCTGTGCTCATGCAGGGTTAAGGTTATCACAAGTGTGGGAAAAAAAGAAAAGAAGTTTTGTGCAAACAGTGTAGGCAGGGAGAGCAAATGAAATTGGCTGTTTGAACTCAAAGCTGCTCATTACTTCAGAGAAGAACAAAATTAAAGGCACATGAAGAAAAAAAGACCAGAAGTTCCTGAAGAATGCTGTGTACATATATCCTCCAGAGCCTCCTCCAGCACCTGCTTGGTTATATTTGGAAGGTGAACACACACTGCTTTCACTGGAGAGAAAAGGTAAGATGACAAATTAATAAATTAGCAATCATCTGAAGTGAAAAATTAAGTTTATAGAAAAGTAAAGATATATTCCTCTGCTTCACACAAAAATAGACCTATGAACCTGAAGAGATCTAGTCTTTCATATAAACTGCTTTAGCTCTGGTATGTCAAAAGCCACCACAGTGACTCATTTCAGGCAGTGTTATTTGAGCAATGTACTATTGTAAAATATATTCTTTGTCTTTTCTTTGGCTTTTGGATGCTCCAAATAATGTATACACTACCTGGTGAACAACGCAGACAGCGTTTTTAAAGGAATCTTTCTTTATTCCTACTATCTTTTAGCTTCTCTTTTTAATAGAACAGTTGTGATTTTTTTCTTGAGGTGCTTCATATACCCTGACAAGAGTATTCTCAGACAGAAAGGGGGAAATTCTTTCTTCAGGAGGACATTTATGTCAGTCAGGTTCCCTGTTAATTTTTGATTGAGAAGTGGAGAAGTCTTGCTGACAAGAAAAAGAGCCCTCAGTGGCTCTTGGAAATGTGAAAGTACATCACAAGCATAACAATAATCTTTGGGAGTCACACTCAGTCAGCAATACTTGTCTGAACACAGTGCATGCCATAGCTGAACAGGGTAGAGGGGCCATTTATTTTCAGAGTCCCTGAAGCAGCTATAAAATCTCCTCTAAAGTTCACCATTCCTCAGGCCCCATGTGCTTCACAATATTCAGCAATTGCATATATAAATCAGTAAGTCTTGATATGATTTGAAAAGCCCTGGGTGGAGTTTTTAAGAGAGCTGGCTGTGTTTTTTGGCTCTCATCCCTGCTCCCAGATGGTAACACATGTTTAAAGACATTACATACATTTCTACCCACAACACAAGCAAATAAACACAACTCGTGCTAAAATTTCTAACAAAATCAAGGACCAGAAGTTAACAAATGTGGAAAGGCAGGGTCACCAAACACTCTCCTCTCTGGCTGGCAGCACATTCTTGACAAAGGAGCTCCAGCTCCTTCCCACCTCCCCAGCCTGAGAGCAGCACCATTCTTTGGCAGATACCTGAGTCCACCTCTGTGCTAGTTTTGCCCATGGTTTTGCTTCACCTGCACAAAGCCAGCCCAGGCCAGCTCAAAGCACAAGATGGACCTCTTTCCACTAAGCTAATACCACCAATTGTCACATTTACCTGGGGCAGTTCTCTGCCAGTCTGATATTGCCTATATATTAAAGACTGATCCTTATTCTGTACTCTTGCAGCAATGCTCAGAGCAGCCTTAGGCCAGGTCTGCACTGACTGACTACACATATTTTCAGAACAAGCTTCGTTCATTATAGCTCACTGTAGAAAATCTGGGCTAATCTGCAACATAGACAGAAAAAAACTTTTGCTTCCTGGAGTCCTTATATAGAAACATCCTCCCATTTTATATGGTTTAGCTTTTGTTTATGATGCTGAACACAAATTTCCATAATGGCATTGATATATCACTGTCTACAAGTCATTACCATGACTGAGTTATTTATGCCCCTAATTGTTTACGTATTCCATTTCAATCCCAAACTATTTATCAAACAAAGGCAATCACTGTGAAACAAACTCAGCCTTTTTCTTGAAGAATGATCCAAATACAAGCACTCTCTTCCGACTACACATTAATCTTCTATAAAATAAAAAGTCTGTCCCTTCTTCCAAGCCAGGAGCAGCAAAATGATTTCAGGATGAATTTTTGAAGTACTCCGTAGAAAATTCCTCTTTTGAGAAATCCTGGTCAACATATTTAGTTCCATATGCACATTTCATAGCATAATAGATTAGTATTAAAATGTACATAACAGCAGCATAAGAAAAATAGTTATTAAAAGTGCAGTAGTTATTTATTTGGTAGCAATTTGCCTTCGAAGAGTAATGTACAATCAGTTATTATTTTACATGCAAAATTCATCCTATCCTATTTTATTGGTCAAGATAACATTTTTTTAAGGGTTGAATTGTTCATCAAGAGCTTTGCAAAGGACATGAGAATAGCACTGAATTCCTTGAAGTGGGACCCAGCTTTTGTTCTGGCTGAATAATCTGCAGTCATCCTGCAGATTCTATGCCAACTGGATCCTGATTTTGCTACTAACAATTTCAATATAGTTTGCTTGGACCATCACTTCCAGACTGTCCATCACTTGACCCCCTGTAGAAAAATCTACTGTCTGCAGAGGTACTCCCAGAAAGCAGAGACCTCCCAAGTCCACCCCTCTGTGCTAAAGCAAGATTGTCCATATTTAAGTCATTCCCCACAGCTTTTGTTCCAACAGTTCTTTAAAAAGTCTCAGTAATAGAAGCCCCATCAACCATGCCACCAGTAACAACACACTTCTCTGACTGTTAACAGCAGTGTTAAACACTGCATTTATACCAGGTGCTGAAGTAATTTTGATAGAAGTTAAGAATTTAATACTCCAAATCGCTTAAAGCTTAAATGAGGCACATTATTTTAGGCATAGTTCAAAAAGCAATTTTGGCACGTGAATGTTTTTTAGGAATTGCTGGTTTTTCAGCACATTTTTTCTAGCAACTAAGTTTGATTAGTCCTGCTCCTAAAACTACCTCTTATGCCTTCATGAAAATAATGTGAGGTACCTATCTCTGTAACACAAATCACAATAACTGAGGCTATAAAGCATACATACAGACCTGCACCATAAAGTTTATGGCCAAATTAATCTCTGAGCTGTTGTTTATCCACACAAAATATTCTGCTGATTTGCATATGAGCAAGATACACATTTCTGTATTTTATTGTCATCATCTGTTTACTGGCAACTAGGAAACATGAAAGTGCTAAATTCAATGAATAAATTATTTGCTTTCAACAGCCCATCAAGCAGTAATTTCTTTTTAGAACTAGAATACCATTGGTTATCTTCAAAGAAATTCTTTTTGTCTAATTTTTCTTTTTTCTTTTGAATGGATCAAATTTCTAGAATAAATCAGCTAAAGGAAACAGAAAAAAACAAAAAAAAACAAAAAAAACCAACAAGACATAGAAATTATTGTCCTGTAGTGTCTTGGGCAAAACAATCTGTGTCAGCCTAAAAGGGCTGGCAATGTTCCTTTGCCAGGTCCCACCCTGGGCCAGCCACTCCAGCTCACAGCAGGCTCCTGATGCAGATCCCTGCTAAATTTCCCAATAGACACAGGGCTCTCCAGTAAGGGTTCTCCTCACTGACATTTATGCAACAGAAAATCAAAAATAAGGCAGCCTTTGCTGTGACAACTCATATCAGTCCCCAGAGAGCTGCAGAAGTATAAAGCAGCAGATAAAATGAAAACATGAAGTCAACAGGCTTTGGAACCCTAGGAACTGTTTGCCCAATAAACAAAGGATGTTTGTGGTAGGAAGTCACGGGATAAAATATGGGGCTGGAAAAAAATCCCAGCTCCAAGGACACATGAGCATCAGTGCATCATTAGGGGCAGAGTTTCTTTCAGCTCTGTACAAGCCCGTCATGCTCTAAACATACAAGTCCTAAGCAATAGATAGTAACTTCCACTGCCCCAAGAAGGCAGCAACAAATTAGAATTTTTGTCCAAGATATCCTTGGAAAGGCAAGGACCCAGCACTTGACAAGAAATGACAGCTTTTCCAATGTCCAGCTGCAACACTAATGTCTACCAGAACCAGAAAACCCCATCACCACCAAAGCATCTCCGGGCTCAGCTACTTAAGCTAAGTTTTGCTAGTTAGTTTTTAAGATATAGCCACATAGTCACAGTCAAGTGTGGTTTTAATTGCAATCCAAATATATTAAGGGCTATTTAATTGCTATTCATCTCCTGTGCACAGGGAGCTCAGCTAATCCAAACCATTTCAGGGCTTTTTTAGCTGGGCTGTCTTTGAACAGAAGTAGGTGAGCAAAAAATACATGATCTATCCATGTGGCTCAGCCTTGAGACAGTTACCTCCAGATGGTACAAGCTAAGGACAATTTTCCTTAAACTGTTCACACTACTTCTGTAAAAGGACCTGGACTAGCAGATGGATTGGAAACATCTGAAAATTTAGATTATGTGAAATGTTGCTTGTTAATTATTTTTTCCTAAATTTGGCTGGAAAAGGAAGATTTGGGAAGCTATCTAGGCAACAGACTGGGACAGGAAATTTGGAACCAAACCATGGAATACAGACATGTGTTGTGCCTTTCTTATTAGCAACATGCCAAATCCAAAGGTCTTCATCAGACTCCTTGGCTCTGAGGGATTAATTAACAGTTGCTGCTAATGAAGAGGTGTATGATAGTATAGTACATATCCCATTTCTCTTGTAGCAATGTGGGCTTATTTCAGTGATTCCTACTTTTTTTAAATCTACTTTTCAGGAACTGAAAAACATATATTCTCACTCAAGCTCACAAAGCAATTTTGTTTGTTCTAGCAAAAGAGCCAGGATGGAGCAGGCTTACCTGTAAACAATTTCTTTTTTTTTATCAGTTCCACATTTGCCACAGATTACTTGTCACAATATCAGAAAGGCGCCAATTGAAAAAAAAAAAAAAAAGAGGAGCCTGACTCAGGTATTGGACTGCTGAGATAACACTGCAGAATTGGTTTCAGGGAAAATAAAAGCAAGATAACATATCAGAAGTTCAGCTTGCTAAGGTTTAGCTAATATTATTTTGTGTCCTAAAATACTTTACACTTTAGATACCTTACAATTAAAAATAGCTACCACAAGAGTAGTCATTACACCAGAGTGCAATATTGGAAAAAAGACCATGCTGTCAGTGAATCCCAGAGGCTGTGAACAGGGGCTCTTTTTATTTCTTGCCCCCTAATTCATCAATTGCTAAACCCAAAACTGTCTGTGCAGTTCTCTAAAGCACACATGTGACTGTATGTGTGTGAGTGAAATGCTTTTAACAATTTGTCAGAGCAGGAGCACTAATTTATCCCTGGCTCAGCTCTGCTGACACATTCAGTGCAAACAAAGGGCGCTGCAGTGAGGCTGGGGCTGCCTGGGGTGCCCAGATTTCCTGCTGGTGACAGCCCCAGACAGGCACTGCCTCCCTGGCAGAAGTAGGGCAGGTGTGCCCTAAATGCAGATAATTGGCCAGGCTGGTAAAGCCAACACGTGCTGCTTGCAGGGCCAGACAGAGCAGGTTCCCCTGACTCCTCACATACCCATCAGACCTGCCCTTTATCAGGATCTGGAAAATATGGCTCAGTTGTACATTATCCTGGCAGTCACAACCTCTTAGCTCTGTCATAAAGAAAACAGGAGACCCCCCACTGTTGTAGTAGAGTTTAGGAACAGCAAGAGAGGTGACACAAACTCCATGATTCAGGAGGCATAAAGGCTTTTTTATTAATAGAATAGCACACTCTTATAGAGAGCATCGTGCACCTAAGACCTGATTGGTCTTTAGGAGACTCCTTGATGAAACAGGGAGTAACTCCTTCTTGTAAATATCCTGCACAACACCAGGTGCAAGGGATAAGATAATAATTGTTTGAATTCTTTTCTCTAAGTTTCCCAGGCTACTTTATTTCTCTTCTCCCTTCAGAAGAACTGAGGATAACCACACCCCACTACAGCAAAGGTTGGTCAACAAGCAGACAAAGTTTCCCAGCTTTATTTATTAGAAGTGGTAAAGTACAGAAGACTCAAATTATGACTCTGCCTGTGTTTAATGGAAATGTATTTAAATTTATGTCGTCAATATAAGTATCAGAGTTGCTGAAGAGTACCATGACATGTTTTGCAAACATTAACGGGATGGCATCTTCCATTTAGTACAATTTATATCATGTGGCTTTTCCAGGTAACATGAAGAATGTTTGCAATCAAAATAGAAAATCAACTTTTTTTTTTAAATCTAATAAATTAATCTGAAATTTACTTCTCATCTCTTTCTGCATGTTGAGGCAACATAGATAACTTCTTATAGCTTTCTCTAAAAAATTAGTTTAAAATTATTTAAACAATGATCTAAAATTTTAATTCAAAGTAGTTCATGTTGGCACATTAATGTAATTATGATAAAAGCATAAATAAAAGCACACCTCTTGAAAGCTAATTTAATAATTTGAAGCAATTATCTCAGTTTACATATGTACTGAATTCTTATACAAAATTAAAAATAATTTTCAAGCATTAAATTAAAAAGTAGACTATGTTTAAACTATGTTATATAGTTAGATTATACACAGATATAATACTATATCATATAGTGTGTTTATATTACAAAATACTGAGGTACTGATGTGTAAAAACTTGAAAGCTGAAGCAAGTATGTTCCCATCTTCATAAATTGATGCTGAATTTATGTTTTAGCATGGTTCAATAGGTTGAAAAGCAATAAATCAGCCCTAGAAAAATGGGTGAACATCTTAAAAGAAGAAACTATATGAACACACTCCTTGCTCTTCAGATTCCTTTCTGACTTAATTTTTGATGGTGTGCATTGCTCTCAGCCCACCTGAGTGGATGACAGTCTGCATTTAACCCTTGCTGTGCTATGACCTCTTCCCAAGGAAGGAACAAAACACCCCCTGACAACGGGAAATGATGCCCTGCTGAGGAGGCTGCAGCACTGGTGGCTGACAAGCAGCTCTGAGTGGGGCAGGAACACCCAGGAACTGAATGAAGTAAAATGCAGAGAGAAGAGGATTCTGGCTGGAAGCCTGCCCAGGCCTTGTTTAGTGTTTAGAGAGGCTGAAAAAAAAAAATCAATATCATTCCCAGAGACATACAGGTGCAAAAATCTTTGTGCTGTTAAATCCCCACTCATATTCAAATTTCACTATGCTGACATTTTAGCATTTAATACCAAATCTGTGTTTTCTCACCCTCTCTTCTTCCTGGCTATCTGTGAGAGATTTCTGTGAAGTTTTATTTCCGCTGAAGGATCTGGTTACCCCCAGCCCTGGCTGGAGCTCAGCTGGGTGAAAAGGTTACATCCCCCAGCTCAGCAACAGCTTCTCACCTCCCTGGGAAACTGTGGCACGCTTTCAAATCATCCACTGCAAACTGCTCAGCCAACAGCTCCCTAACCTGATTCAGTCAAACCCATCAGGTTCAGTTAAACCAAAATCAAAAGCACCTGCCCAGGCCAGGGAATTGTCAATCCCTGCCCCTCCCACTGTTCTCACCCCACCTTCCTAACAGAGGTCACCAGCTCTTCAGAGCTCCCACTGTAACTGATGGGTTTGGAGGTTTATAAATACCAATAATTGCAGAGGGTTTTTTTCCTAATGCACTACAGTGAAAGAAAGAAACCAGCTCAAAACAGAAATTAGGGGAGAAGGATGACTTCTGGGCAAGGGTTGGAACAAGCATCCTTGTAGGCAAAGATGAGTGGCAGCTGGAGACCCTCACCCAAACCTGCCACTGCTTCTGCAGAGTTGCAGCTCCTCTTCCAAGCCAGATTGCTCTAGGGAGCCTTGCTTTCAGCTGGTGCTTAGGGTAATGGGCTTTTCCAATTCTTGAACTGGCCTAACACAGCCTCCTCAAGAAGAAATTTGAAAGGTTTCAGAGACTGCTCAGATTTCAAGAACACTAGCAATACATTCTTTCCATATAAGGGGCTTTTTTTTTCTTCACCCAGAAAAAAGGATTTAAAGCATAATACTGAAGATGCAGTGACTATTTATAAGGCAGGCTGGTCAGAACTGTAACAGCTATTTCTGGCTATAAGGTAACTGATATGTTGAGGTGGTAAAAAAGGAAAGGACTATAGTTATTATACAAACCCAGAGGAAAGGGATTTGGGGGAGGGAATGAATTATCACCCTGAAATTCAAGGACAAGATAAGATATCCCTAAATTTTAAAAAGTGAAAGCTATTTAGGAAGAGTTATGGGTTTGTACTTTTCCCTGGTTTTGCAGTCCCTGTCAATAGTTATATTTTATTTAGTAAAATGCATTTTTCAATTTACATTTTGTGTATTTGCAGATTGATCTGACGTTACCTCCCCCTTAAAAAACCCCCAAAACAACCAAAGGCAGTGTCCACCACCTGTCATCCCACTACTAGCCAATAACTCTCGTTCAGCCTGGGTTATTTTCTCTGTACCTTACAGACTCATATTTACCACCTCCACTTCTCTCAGTAACTCCTCAATATTGTCAGGTTACACTGCATTTATTTAGCTGCTAGCACCAGAAAGGAAGAATCAGACTTAAATCTTTACTGCAGGTTTCCTTGCAATTTAACCCAAAATAGCAATGGGGCATGCTTTTCTAATTAAGGCATTAATTTTACCAGGCAAATATGTGATTCTCTGATCTACACTGCAAAATAGCTATAAGAAATAGCAATGCTTAGCTGTGTGATCCATGTTCTGTGCTTGACAGCCCAAAAGGGAATGGCTCTCATACTCACCATTCCATTACTGATCTATTTGTTACTGCTAACTCTTGTAGAGCTTTTTCCTTCTGCTGGAACCACGATATGGCAGAGCAAGGAAACAAGCAACACTGCCAGCACTGAGTGAGCAGGCAGAACACATTCCACTGAAAAAAAAATCCTGAAAAATATGGTTGAAGCAAGAAATATTTCTAAAGCTGGATGTGCACAGAAAAAACGCATGGAGGTATTTCTGAGTCTCTGAATAGCTATCCTGGAATAACCTCTCGTGCAGACATCATGGCTTCATCTACACTGTGTAGGAAAAGCAGGCGTGCAGTCAGATTCACAAGCTGTCACAAGCACACAAACCTCAGCCTGCTCTCAATTTTTTAAATATGTCTTCATGTACCAAGGCAGTTTCCAGCTAGTTCAAAACTCCATTCTCCTTCATCCTTAATTCCAGTGATAAATTTTTACCACCAAACTAATTTACCTACTCTCCCATGTACCTCTCCCAGCTGTATCCCAACTCCATGATGTTTTCCAGACTTTGATTATTTCTTTTCAGTTTCTGCTATACCTCAGGTGACAACAGTTTTATTCTTGGCTAACTATTATTCCAGACAGAACCTAAAAGACAACCAGGTTCAGACTTACGAAGTCAACACAGCTATTTGAGGCTGCACTGCAGACTGTCCCTAGCTTCAAGCCACTCCTAGAGCAGCCATCTCAGTACAGTAGGGATGGTATGAAACATCCTTTGATTTTTTTAATTTATCCAAATGAGACCCCACTATCTCTATGCATATTAAGAAATGGCAAATTTACACAACAGATCCTGCAGAAATTATGATCTCATAATGTAGAGAAACATCACTGGGAAGCCCAAAATCAAAATTACTCATGGAAATCTATAAAGACTGCGGAGACTGGTTCTTAGATAATTTAGTAACTCTTTGTACAAAACTGAGGTTAAACATGGAGTAAAGTGATATGGTCATCAAAGGTTCCAGGAAAGGAGCAGCATCTCAGAGCGTTGTTTCTTTTTGTCACTAGGTCACTAAAAAGAAAGGTCACTAAAAAGAGTTCTTGTGAATAAGTTGGAGAATTCTCCTTTCTTCTGAGCCAATGAATCCATTAGGAGCTAACAATTTGGGCAGGACTCTGTAGTTTTCCTGAAGGTATTTTCTGAGGCCTGAAGGTACATGAGCTTGAAAGAGGCAGGCAGGTTTACAGAGGTTGTGTGAGTAGGTACCACCAAGAAATCCTCTCAGTTTTGGGTTTCTAGAAGCTGTGGCTGCAAGAAATGAAAGCAAATAGTGTTGCAAAAGGTTTCTGCCGCTGTTTCTTTTGACATGGCTATTATTTTGCATCAGCTTTCCAAAAGTGCCTGTGTTTCCCCCTAGTGTGGTAGAAAGATGTACTTTGATCTATCAGTAAATTGAACCCAAGCTGGTTAAAGTGTATGGTTTCTTTTCCATTATGGAGAAAAAAAAATCCACATTTTCTTCAGAAAGTAGAAAATTTCACAAAAAAAAATTCACTAAGAAAAAAAAAAAAGGCAAAACATGTACAGCACAATTTACATGTGGCTCTGTCATGAAGTGGCAGTGGCTCAGCCTTGGGTATAACTGCAGCACCAAAATCTGCATTCAGAGATCCCAGAAATACAGCCCTTCTCATCAACGGTTTGGTCTTACTCCAGGCAGCAGAAGTCATTCTGGAGATTTCCTTCCTCTGAAAATCAGTAAAGAATGTCTCAGAATCACTAAGAAGAGCAGCTAGAAAATTGCTACAAGAGCTGAAAGTGTAATAAATCACACAGCTAAATCGGGGGCAAATGTTTGCTTCCTCTTGCAAGATGTGACAAACGGGAAAACATGATACTCAAAAAAGTAGGCTTTGTCCATTCCCACTTTGGCACTCCTAGCCCTTCTGCTGAAAAGAAGTGTCTCTGTTGCATAAACACAGATTTTTAAGCTTCTGAAACAAATTGGTCTTGTAGCCCTCACTGCTTGTTGTAATAACCAAAGAAGAATAATTCCTGAGAAAAGTACAATCTTTAAAAAGGAGAAGAAAATATCCCCTTTCTTGTAGGAAAATGTCAGCCTAATGTGCAACTGAAAAAGTCAAGGCTAGCAATGCTTATTGCCAAGCCACAAAAAAAATTACTGAAATTGTGTTTTCTAGTTAGTGTCCCCACAGATGTTTACTTTAGTTTTATAATAAATGAAAAATTAACACAAAAGCTATAATTCTAAATGCTAAATAAAGCATTTCATTGGTTGTCTAATGCATTTGGGCTCTGTTTAATGTAAATAAATGTATCAAAATTCATCTGTTGCCAACAGCAGCAACAACATAGGAAGGGAAAGCTCATACTGCCTGTCACTTTACCAAGTCACTTTGCTGCTGCACTAGAATTACTGCTAATTAACAGAGGCATGACTGAAAAGAAAATTAGGCCTCATCTCTAATGTGGATCTAAAGATATTGCTGGTGCTTAACCTATAAGTGTAGTTAAGAGAAACTAATTTTCTTCCTCTATACAACCACTCTTACTAAATACATCCTTCTAAATGTCAGGCTCCCTGATGAAGTAAACACAGTGTGAGTCATAAGCTTCTTTTAATGTAATGCCACCATACTGAAAAAACTGGAAATGACTTTTAATTTTGCCTTTAATGACACTGAAGAGTGCATATCTGTGAGATGACCAAGTCTGACACCTGAGGCAGAAGCACAGATGCAGTTTCTTATTGCCTGTAAATCATCATCCATTCAGTACTTCTTATTCTATCTTGCCTTAGCTTTTTTCTTCTCAAAATTCAATAAATCATATCATGAGATTTAATCATAGCTTTCTCTATGAGTTATGAAATAATCATTGTCTGCTACACTATTTCTCCTTGATAACTTTGTTGCATAGTAGAACTCCAGACAATGTCCTTTGCTTCAAATAGCTAATTCTTTATTAACAGAGAAACAACAGCAGCAGCCCATAATAATCCCTTACATTATGCTCCAACACCCTAGAAAATCCTTGGTGTCTTTCGTATTTTAAGACTCAGATACAGAAGAAGGAGGTCTCTCATGAGACTGCCAAGAAATAAAAAAAAAAAAAGGCGGGGACAGAAAATATTTATTACTGGAGTTTAAACCTGAAATTTAATACCATTGATTAGAAGAATTATTATCTTCCTGACATCAAGTTCTAGAGGTGATCCAAAGCACAGTGGACTTCATGTCTGAACAGGAAAACCAGATTACCCCAGTGCTGCTTGTTCACCTTTGCCTTCCACAAGGACAAAGAGCCTTCCCAGAGCTTGCACCTCTCCCTGGCTGGAGTCCCACCACCTCTGAAAGAGCCCAGACTCCTCAGAGCAAGACTGGTGGAGATAGTTGAGTTCAACCTGCTACAAGCAGGTCAGCTGAAGGGAATAACCCAGTGGGGAAACCAGCTCTGTTCTTTCTGGTCCTTGCATGTGCAGTCCCAGTGATGGACAGTGCAGTGGCCCAAGCAGCTGCAAAACTCTGGATTTACCTTTTGCTTGGGAAGTTTGTGACTTTTACAGACAATTTTAAGACAATTTTAAGACAATTATACTGACTGGTAAAGACAAGGCATTACTCAGTACATCTAGTGGAAGTCTTGCCTACAGAAAGAAAGGTAAAACAAAAACAGACAACTAAAATTTATTTACGTGCACCCTCCTAAAATTCATCCCAACCTTCAAGCCATCTACAATTTTGCTAATGTCTTATCCATCTCTCCAGCTTTGTTTCTGGTTTGTTTTGGCTCCTTTCTACTTCTTTATGTTCCTGTTGTTCCTTTAAATTCTTGGTTTATGCTGGCTCATTCTGCTTTTATCATTGCTATTTTTTTGTTGTTGTAGTTCTCTCAGCTTTCCAATGTTCCGTGTATTTCTGACTAGTTGCCAGTGAACAACTATATTCTGTGCAAGTCAGGTGCCTTATTACATAAGAATCCTCTGGAAAATAGTTGTGTTTGTTTCTCCAGTTACTCAAACTATACACAGTTCTGTTCTAGAGTAAAAGATAGGAAGCTTGAAAAATCTATTTTGCTTGAAACAAAAGAGTATTTAAGGAATCACCAAAATTAGCTGGTTTATGGAAATAGTTTGTACGGTCAAGACAACTACATGAATTACTGTCTTTCTCCAGTGCATCTCAAATGAAACATGACATATACTTTGGGAGTCCACCACCACCTGAAAATTATTTTCTGCTACTGTAACTCCACTACCTTTAAGTAAGGTAGCACTGATTCATCCTGCATGGGAGTGAAGGAATGAAGATAAAATGTTCTCTAGATTTAGCAGAGGACATTGCCATGGATCTCATTTTGTGCTGTGGTTACCAGCTTGCTTGCCATCATGGAGTTAAAATACTTTGATGTTTGATAATAAAAGATGTAACATACAGAGATGCTCTTTTAAAAATGTATTTACTAAAGAGACTTGAAAGGTTTTATGGCACCAACTGAGCAGCCTTGAAATAATCAGGTGCCTGCTCATTTCACAGCTACCATGACACATAAGAGGACTCAAATAAAAAGTGACCATGACATACAGCAACATCAAGTTGTCTAGAACTAAAATAAGGACTTGTGGATTGCTCATGTTTCAAAGTACAATTTTTGTCAGTCTTGCTAAAGAAATGCATATTTGCAAACTGTGGCCACACCATCTTTACATCCAATTTGCTAGAACAGCATTTTATCTGTGTATACTTTAATATTGGAAACAGATGGGGCTTCTGCTATGCTAAAAATGGAGCTGGTAGTTCAACTGTTGTCAGTAGAATTGGGTGCCAGCTCCACTGCTCTGTTTTGGGACAGCTTCTCTCCAAATTCAGCTCCTAAGCAATTCAAGGCTTCCTCAGTGACGGTGTAGACAGAACTCTGGATACAGAAATTCAAGGGGAGTTGCTTTCTCCTAGGACAGCCTGTCCCTTTCAGCTATCAAATGACAGTTGCTTGTTAGGGGAAATAACCAACAGGAGGTATTTGAAATACCATTTTCTTACGAAGAAAACAAACAAATTAACAGACAATGAGAGTGACAAGACTGAAACCTCATCTATTTAGGAGCAGTAAAGAAAGTCAGTCTGAATTAGTGAAGGGTCTCAATACACAGGTGAGGTACAAGGGGTGAGATGCTGTGAATTTAGAGCTGAATTTTAACAACCCTTGCAGCTCTGTTTGTACATCTTTCTGCCACCCAGAAAATGGAAAATAATTTACCCCTTTTACCCACTGTTTATCTCTCATGGTGTGCACACAGACAGCTGCCTCTGGTTTCTAAATTCTGCCTTACCCAGAAGTTACATCTGGATATGGTGCACACCTACGGCTGTAAACTGATCACACATTAAACTCCTGTGGCAGGAACCCTGCCTTTTAATTGGAATTAAAATATTATTTCAATTTAGTATGATTAACCTTCCTGGTAAGCTGACCAAAGGCTACTTTGTTCTGAGTGTATGTGCTCACAGAAGGACTAAATGCTTTTTAATTTAATCAGTATTAAGTCCCAGTGGAGGCTAGGGGTCTGCTGCTAACAAGCCCTCAGAAATCATCACATGCAAGTACTCATAAGAAAAAGCAAGCTGCATGTGCTAGCTTAACTTCCTTGTTATCTGCCAAATTATGGTGTCCTATTGAAACATTTCACATTGTTTGACAGTTAACAAAGTTATGTAAGAACCAGATTTGTGAGACACTCTCATACTGATTTCTCCTTAAGTATTTAATTAAGTGTAAACGAGCCATGAAGTCCTGGACTTGAGGATAAATAAAGGTTAAAGAAAGAAAAGTAAATATCAAATGGAAATTAAATGCAATAAAGGGGGGTTTTATTCATTGTGGTATTTTCCCAGGTTAAGCTTTTGTGAATTTCATAAATGGCATCATCTGTTAACTACTTAAGCCAGATAGCAGCCTCTACAGAATATCCTAACAAAATTCTACAAAATTTGACCAGAAGAACTATGAAAAATTGAGTGATACTGCAATGAAATGGAATTTTCTCCCACACGTACTACCTGCATGCAGCCAGAGAAATGGACTTAGGTGGAGGTCACCAGTGCAGCTGGCATTTTTGTAAGCACATAAGTACTTAAGAAGCCGTAGTATAATTTAAAAGTTTCCCTGCCATATGAATACTACTGAAGAGTACATCCTCAGAAAGACTGGCTCAGCTCTTCAAATCAAAGGGGTTTGGAAAGCCATCTGCTCAGCACACATTTGTATTATGTATAATCAGGCACCAAGATGTAGAAGCCTTTACGAAATCTCAATTTCCCCACAGGGTGACTCGTCGAGCCCGTGCCAGGACACACACCTTGGAGAAACCCCCAGCTGCTCATGAGAGGATTGATGGCACAGAAGATACCCAGAGTAAGTGGTTCAGAGTGTGCTGTCACTATTATGACTGCCTGGGGATTTTTAAAAACAATAGTTTTGGCTTAGAAGTCATCTGCTTGTCAAAAGCCAAGCTACCCACTGCAACATGACCACCAATTGAACAACGCTACTAAGAGACATTTTGTTTGTTCTAGAATAGCTCATGGATAGTCCTGTGACATGAACATCTCAGATCTGAACAGATACATTTTTTTCCCTGCTCTTCTGAGGTTTTTCCTTGATTCGCACCATGGTCCTCATTGCAAGGTAGTAGGAATGAGTTTTCTCCTAGGTCCAGCCATGCTGGATGGAGGTCTTTGCCCAGGGTGCTGCCCTGCTGCTCCAGGGAGCTCGGTGCTCACCTCTGCCTGCTCAGCCACTTGTGTGATGGGGTCACTCAAAACCAATTCTGCAAAACTGCCATTTGAATAATTTTCTTCTCTTACATTAAAATTAAAAGGCAGCCACTCCACAAATGTCTTGAGCAGGAGACTTCAGGCACCAGCAGCATGCAGCTGAAGGTTACTGGCAACAGCCAATACCTCCATCCTGGACTGAAGCAGAGCTGCCACCTCCTGTGTTCAAAGGTGCAAGCCCAGCCACCCAGCTCCTCTGCATGAGCCTTTTCCTACTTTCCTTCCTCCTTGCAGGGGTAGGAAATTTTTTTTTTACTTAAAAGGCACAGTCAGTCAACCCTCAGCATCCCTCCATCACACCAATCAATAGATTTTTCTATATGAGAATATACTTTTTCTGGCTAAGTGAATATTTATTTATACAACATTAAGTGACACAGATCAGAGAGTGGAAACAAAGGAACCAGCAAACCTCTAATTTAGTAATTATCATCACAATTTCAAGTTTACTAGGTCTTAGAAATGTATTTTTTATCCTTCTCAATTTACAGTATGATCTGCAACTTCGATTACCTTGAGTTTCTGAAACCCAAGCAGGCACTAATTATGTAGGCAAATGCACCATTTTATTGTTGCTATCCATTAATCCATTTAATTATTCCATCACTATTCCTTCCTGATGCTCGTCTGCCCCTTTCCTTCCCCAAAGCTACGAGCTGATTTATAAAAGCCTTTCAGTTCCTATCTGTAGCATACAAAATCCTTTAAAAAGCTAATCTCAGGTTTTGTTTCATTTGACACTAACACATTAAGCCTCTGAGGACTCTCTGTATTGTGCTGTCAGCTTACATTTCTTAGTGCTATAGGACTGAAAAGATGAAAATTACGTGGCAAACCAGGGCTCCCTCCATCAGCACTGGTAGGTAACTGGTTCAATCGCACCTCTTCAGTGCATTTTTGAAGGCAGCTGAACAGATTTTCTCTCTCTACAGGCCCAACTTTCATTTTCTCTGTAGCTGTAACACCTCCCTGCTCTGAGGTCCCACCAGCATTGCACATAACTTGCAGGAACATCCCAGGTTTTTCAGTTCAGGCTGTGGGTACCAGCTCACATCAATATCAGCCACATCTTTCCCATGCTGAGGGAAACAGCAATTCTTAATGCTTCTGTCAGGCTGCAGTGCTGTTTGCTCCCAGCCAGACACAGGAGCTAGGCATATTTGCTTTTGTCACTCATGACAACAGCCTGCAGCTGATAAAAGGTCGTATTTTCAACCGATTTTCTTCTGTCTTTCACAGCACAGCACCATGTTCCTACCTTCTGCCTGCACACTGCGTTCTCTATTACGGGAGACAGGAAGGAGTTCACACTGCCTAAGTACATTTTTGAATCTGATGGTCCATGGCCTGACATCACACACCAGTGAAACAGAGCAAACACGTCAGACCCTTCCACTGCAGAAAACAGAATTTTACAGAAATTTGTGTTTGCATAAACTCCCTGTAAGAGGAGCAGAAAGGAAAGTCTTTGTGTTTTCTTGCCCGGAGAGGGGTGGAAGGGAAGAGATGTCTGTGCTTTCATTTCAATATCCATATAGGTTTCTCCAGGCCTTAGCAAAGCCCCAGAGGGAGAGGGGCTCCCTGTTCTCTGAGAGCAGCCCATGCACAAACTTTCACACCAGCTGTGGCTGAAATGCTGTAGGTCCCCAAAGAGCTTCACTTCTGGTGCAGCAGATAATGCCTGCTGGAAACAACCTCACTTTGTTCCTGGACAGCTGTAATAGTCTAACACTGGTCAACATTTAGTCTGCTAAAAAGTCATCTCACAAGGTGCACAGCAAATAACTTGGTCTCTGCTCAGCACAAATAAAAAGATAAAATCAGATTAATTTCATTTGTGTGCTCAAAACTTCCCCTTGAAAAGCTGCTTACAGAAACCTGGACTAGCATGCAAAAAATATCACGAGTAGAGAACATAGATAAATGTATTTCATAATATGCATACTTCTGTATGCATAATGCATACAGCAAATGTATTCAAATAGCATCAATGTTCCTATAATCAGAATATAAATCAAGAATTTTTATGATGGATTGTCCTGTGATTGCTTGAAAGTCAGCCAGTAGCTACAGGGAAGTTAAGAATAACTAATTTACATTGCATTTCTAAGTAAACTACCAATATTTAAACACACATATAAATATTAACACACATGTATATAGAATGTCAAGAAAAATATGTATTATAAACAGCCTGTGTAAAAAGCTAACCTGTTTTTAGATATTAACTTGAAAAATCACATTGAGATAATAATCCGTAAGTGCATAATTCCTATGTTATATTCCTTTGAGACCTTTAGTTGTAGGATTTTCAGACATGTAAACACTTGATCAGTATTTATAATATGCAAGGAACAAAAATTTATACAAATATTTATGCTAGTGAAAAGAAAAAATGAAGCACTTCTCACAAGCTGGATAGTTTCTTAATGTGTTTTGAGTTGCTAAAAGGAAAAAGGCTATTCAAAAAGCCATGCTTACTGCTGCATGGAAAAATACAGCTAGATCCTGAAAAATGGATCTGAGTATCATCTTCTAATCCAAAATGAATTGTGGTCTAGTCACAGATCACATTAATGGGTAGCTTACTTTAACTTGCAAAAATATTCTGCTATGTCTCAGCATACTTACTCTGTGCAGGAATTAATGATGCATCAGTGGGTTTAAAATAAAAACAGTGTTTAGATTCTAAAACTGCTGTGACTTTTATAGAATTAATAGCAATAAACAAAACAGTGTTATGACTAATTTTTGCTAGATTCAGTCCTTTTGTTTACATAACTTAAACTGAATAGATGTGCTCTGAATATTGGTGAGTGTGTAGAGGAATTTGCAAGCATATTCATTGCATGGGAACATCACTCACTTCTGTGCTAAGTGATTTTTAGCTTCCTTTCCTATTCTCTAAATGTATCCACAGGGAAGGAAATCCGTATTAGTTGTTTCTCTAAAGAAGCTATAGAGGCAGGGTCTGCTATCCCCTGTGATACAGCAACACCAGAGCCAGGCACCAAGTGATTTATTCAGAGTTAATGGAGAAAATCAGGCACTTCTGGAGCACATTCCCTTTCATCCAGTAGCAGACAGCTTAACCAGACTGCAGAACCCTGCCTTTAAACTGTTTACTGCTCCCCATTCCTTGCAGAAGGAATTTAGGGGAGCTAGCTCTTATGCTAATCATTACAAACAGCAATTAACCCTGGTGAATCCCTAGAACTGCTGTCAAGTTTAATGAACCTGGTTACCCATTTTCATTAGGTTCTTGTGAAGCAATAGAAAACTGCTCTTAGCAACATACTCTGAGATGCTTTTCGGCCTCTCTGCGGTGGGTAGAAGAGAGAAGGAGCCAGCACCATCAGGGCAGCCAGTTTGTCACTGTGCTTCATCCTGTGCCCCACAGGATGGGCTTGCAGAGCCACCTTTATGCAGCAGGGCATCAACGACATTTTCATTGGGTTACTGTCTGGGGAGAAATCCAGCAGAAGATGCACAAAAGGCCATTTTCAAGCACAGAGACCAGGGCTGCTCTGGCAGGCCTTGGGAAAACAGTCTGGATAAGAGTCTGAGAGGGGAGGAAAAGGGAAAGAAGCACTGAAAGACCCTAATCTCCAACAGTGAACAGACCTAAGGCTAGCCCCACCTTTCACATCTGACCAACAAATTATTTGCATTAGGCAGGTTTACTTCTGTTATATATTCAATCATTAAAAGCTCTTGATGTGATAAATATTTTGTTTCTGGTACAGCCAGACCTCAAACTACACAGAAAACCATTTATTGCTGTTCTTTAATGTTCCTTAACAAACGTTGCATGTTTAATAGTGCCAGTGATTTTAAATATTATGATTACCTGTGACATTTTCAGTGTTCCCCTGCTAGGAAAAACTACTCTAACTGGGAGTAGTTAGAGAACAGCCACCAGGTTCATTCAAGCTGGCATAAATCCAGGAGAAGGGGAATCAACTTGAACCTTTGTACTTGGCTTGTAACAATATTTTGAAAGGAGGTTTATCCTGACATGAACTTCCTTCAAAATGTAGAGCTTCTGATCCCAAGTGAATTGGCTTTGACATTTAATCAAATTCAATTTTTAGGAGAGTTTATACAAGACTCGAATCGACAAATAAAAATATTTTTCTCTCCATACATCCTTATTCACTCTCACCAAAAATTTATTTCATTTGGCCACAGAGCTGTATTTAACTTCACTGAAGTGTATCAGGCAAAAAGCTGGGACAAGAAGAGCACCTTCCCTTATTTTAAATATATGGCTTCAGCTTGGACTACAGGACTAGAGTTTTGTCTATGAGGACAAAGATTTACATGCCTTCATCTGCATGCACTAAAGCACATTCACTTTTTTACTCTCTGAAGTACATGAGAAATTTCAGAGTGGATAGGCACAAACTGTACCCTGGAGTTTAAGTCTCCAAGTGCTGTACCATAGATAATTTTATTTTTTATGACCTTGGAATTGCCTGTTTACATGATCTGCAATACAAATTCCCTCTCGAGTTTTCATTCCATCACACTTAGGACACATGGATGCTCTGCACCTGGATAATGCAGTCCCAGAAGATTCACTGTCATAGTCCCATCACCTCATCACCATCCCAGGCAGGAGTACGTGTTGCAGTAAGCCTCCACTCATCTGTCTGCTACGGGTGATATTCAAATTCAACACGATCTGGGACGTGATTCAGTGAATTTCTTTCTGGCAGAAGGAAGCAGAAAGATCTCAGCCAAAGTCTTTCCCATGGCTTCACCTGAATATCTAATGAGGAAGGTGGCAGGTGCTGAAAGAGTGAAGCAAGGAAAGAAATACAGTATCTTTCCTTGAAGGAAGACAAATGGAAATGAAGATTGTGTTGTTTTTCTGCTTTAAATCCACACAAAGGGGTTTGTAATCTCTCTATCCACTACAGTTAGCAGATAAAGCTACTAACTGCTAGAAATACATGGCTTTGGGACATGTTACTATGTGTGCAAGATGCAAGACAGAACAGGAAATATCTGCCTTGTTTATTGCTCTCCTTCCCCAATCCATTAGAACCACAGTCTGAGCAAGACAGTTCTTTAGTTTGAACTCAGTTTGCCCCTCTTAAGCTCTAATCAAAAGATCTACTATTAGTTAACACTGTTAAGTTCTCAGATTTACAAGCTGAAAAGATACTTAGCTGCTGGAAATCACCAATGAGCAAGACTGAGCATTTTTCCCCAAGAGAATTCCATCCTAACTGCAGCTTTGACTGAGATGTTTTAAATATTTAAGTATTTAGAGACCAGATTTTATGATCTAATTTTCCAGGTATAGGTCCCTTTAAGTCTCATTTTAATTAACAGATGGTGATTGAATACACTAATAAAATATTACTACTGGTAATATATTACTGTTCCTTCTTGATTGCACTGAAGTGAATAGAATTTTCTGTAGGCTCAGAACCTAGCCCCATGACTCTTTTATAGCTGAACAGAAGAATCTACAAGAGACAGAGGTCATGCTGACTACAGGTCTGAGGACAATACTATTTCTTATTGATTTCTTTCGTCTAAAAAAAAAAATTCTAGTCCACTAGCCAAATGTTTGATCTAGCCAGAATAACACTACAGTAGTTGAATAAATGACCCATAAATTTTCAGTAATTTACACTCGTTTTATGTTTAAAAGTCCTCATATAAAATTTCATTATCCCATAACTTTTCTGCAGTATGTTGGTTAATACAAGGAGAGCTCTAGCCAAGTAAAATACAGCTATGTGTTTTTTATTATTCCCCTTCAAATAACCAGGCATAGTGTTGAGCCCTGATGTAAGAGGGCATATCTTAATCACAGTCATTAGGGTCTGTCCTTAGCTCTTGATGTTGAAAGCTAGAAAGATGAAATCTGTTAGATGAAAGAGAATGTCAGTGCTTGATGTATAACCCTCCTTTCTTTCCCATTCCTTGACCATAAAATTTACATCCATGGAAAATCAAAACATTTTTCTAGCACTACTATCAAGCTTTTATTTCCCAAGCTTTCACGTGAGAAATTATGAGGCTAATTTATATTTATTCTAAATCAATATGTTAATTACTCTACAGTCTTTATGTGTCTAACAGAATTAATGAGAAAAAGAAAACACATTTCTCAACCTCTTTATTTTCTCCACACTAAATGTCTGCAGAAGTTGTTTAAGTGAAACAAAAGAAAGAATCATTTTAGAAATGTCAGTTAATGTGCAGAGGTCCATGAAGTCAGAAAATATATTCCCTTATTTATATATAAACATAGAGCTAGAGATATATTTCTCTGGATGAGGATTCAGACAGATGTGTACAGTGACCCAGCAAAATAAGCTCCTGATCACAAGACACCAGTATCCATAGGGCGTGGCTTCAGGAATGGTTCCGTTCCCCACACCCCTTTCTGTTGAAGAAGAGAAGAATTTTCATGTTGACAATCAGTTCCACAATCACACAGTTGTAAGCTCCCAAACTCACATCTTTTAGGATGGTACATCAGCAAAAGGAGGAGCACAAATCATCTTTATTATTGATTTGCTATGTATCACAAATGACTGCAAACACAGACAGGATCAGTCACCATGTATCAACTGCAGATCCACCACTAAGCAGGCTGACCACTCTGTTTGCAAATGCTCTCTGTTCTCTTATTTTATCACCTTCTCATGTCATTGGATAATTGTTTAATACAAAGTAGAATGGCTCCAAACCACCACCTTCAGACAAAGAACTCTTCATCTCCTTCCTCCGAATTGGAAGCAGATGTAGGTTCAAATATTTCTTTCAATTTAGTCAGTCCAGGAAGAAGCTGGACCCAGCCTTCAACTTCTGGGAATTTCCCCAAGGGGAGGGTTAATAGCTATTCTAAGAAGCATTTTCTCCTTATGGAAGGAGAAACAAGACTTAAGCAAAAGAACTTAAGCAGGACTTCAACCAAGTTAAAATGAATGAATATATTGGTTTCTGTCTGAACATCTTCAGTGCTTTTAAACCACACTCCTTCTGGTCTAAGTTAATTCACTTGGGTTTGAGGCTACACCTATAATAATAAAAAAAAATAAAAAGCCAGACTGACTTTGCCATGCTTGCTGATATTGCTAAACCTTTGGCTTCTCTAGTGCAGCTTTGTCCTATGCTAACTATAAATCTCACAGAAAATGTCCAGGTTGTGAAACAGATGAGGCCACTCTGGGGAGGGGGAAAAGCTGGATGCAAAAGGTGCCATGTCATTTTCCATCAAAGCCATTACCCTTTGATGTGCAAGCAAAGGCCCTTGCACACTTTTACTGAAACACACGTAGCCAGCCTGTCTCTCCTTGGGTATTTTTCACTGTACTAGTCCCTCTTTACAAGGCAAGAAGTGATCTAGAAATTCAGTCCTGTAAAAGATAAATATCTGTGGCAAACTAGTGTTTACTTTCTCTGTGTTTTCCCTCATTCTATGTATAATGGGATAAACTTCAATTATTTTTCCCTTTATTTGTATAAATAGGCAGACTGCACACTGCAATGTATACCCATCATGTGGCAATAGCCAAGTTATGTAGAAAAACAGGAGAAAAAAATTAATCTCAGGAATATGGGAATATATAATCTTGAGGTCTTGGAAACCCAAGAGATGTGACCAAAACTTACCATTTGCCTTAGATGCAAAGAAAAATCCTTGAGCATCCATTTACACACAAGAAAAAAGCAGTCAAACAACATGATGCTTTTATGTTGGCCCATTGTTGGAGCATATATAAAGATATGTTTGATAGAAAAAAAAAACCAAGTACTATTGATCACAAGAGAAAAAGAAAGGAGAACGTTACATCCAAGGACATTTGCCAGCAGCATTACCTTGGATTAGAAAAAAACAAATATTCACATATGGGGAAAACAGGTTCACTGGGAACAAGCCAACAAAATGAAATTAAAACAGCAAGAGTAGGAAGCTTCAACAAATCACAGAGTGAAAAAAGGCAGCACCTTCTCATCTGTGAGGCTGCCATCTGGTGAAGATTTTTATCCCATTCCTTTGCCTGTCTTTAAAGCAACAAAAGATTTTGAAATGCTGACTGAGAAAGCAAACAGACAATAATGACTGTCCCTGCACAATGCAAACAGTGCTTGCAGCAGCACTGCCCAGGATTCTCCTTGCTGAGATAGGACTCTGCAGGTGAGGGACCAGCTTCTGGGGAAGAAAAATATGCTATGGGGCAGCTCTGGGATAGTGCAATTTGTGTTCCTGAGCAGTGCCTGGGGCACAACACTGCCTGTTTCACACATTTCTATGCATATGACTATGAGGCACAGTAATTGTCTAGTCCTAAACCATGGTTAGAAGTTCAGCTCAATGCTCTTGCAAAGGGGAGGGAGCAAGGGAGTGCATGGCATGTAAGGTAAGTAGTAGATCCTGTCCTCTGCAGTGACAAAATGATCCCAGCAAGCAGAAGACAGCGGGAATGAATATTAAAATATTAATCAGCAGTCAGGTCTTCTTTCTTTTTTGGTTTTTTTTTTAAGTTTTAAACATTCTTTTGTGAGATTTCTTACAAGTATATCTAATAGAGCAAATCAAATTTAGATCTTACGGAGGAAAAAAGAACAGTAGATGATTTCCTTTCTAATTCCTCAGAGGTAAAACAATATTGAAAATTAACTGTACATTTTTAATATAAAGTAGAAAAATGCCAAGAAGAAGGACTGAAAGATTACCTGTAGACAGATGACTCAGACACCCCACTTACTGAACAAAGCAAATTTCAATTCAAGCTTCTGCTGCAGACTGAGCATACCAGGTTGGGTCACATCCATGAACCCAAAAATTGCTCTAGACAAAAAGCCACTGTCTCCTCCACGGGTAAATGCCTTTTCCTGCAAACTGCAGCAGAAATCTTGGCTACCTTGAAGGCTAAGGTAATCCTTCTACTGCAACTGAGTAACACTAGCAATAGAGTGTTATTTGACACATATAAACCAACACTGCATAGGAGATGCTGGGTGTTAGCAATTTGAAACATATCTTAAATTTAGGTGCTAATTATCACAAGGTATTCTTAGCATAAATATTTTTCATCTCTTTTGCTAATTCTGGACTTTTTTTTTTTTTTTTGCTATATTGTCATGTCCAGAACTGAAACCCAAAGTTTTCTGGTCCCAAAAAGTCACAAAAAAAGCAGCCATATCTTCACAATCAAAGGATAAATAGCCTCACATTTTACTAGTGGAGACATATAAAAAGGCCTTTCTGCCTATAATGTAAAGTCACTGTAAACTCCATTTATTTACTTCTTTTTAGCAAAACTGAACAGTTCTAGTGTTAAAACTCATATCAGCACTAAAGTAGCACAACTTCTTTTCCTGACGTGCCAAAGAGGACCTCTCTGGCTTCAGTCTGGAAGAACTGCCTTGGCCTCACTTGATGAATGCCTCTTGGAAGAGCTTGTCTGGTTTAAGCCAGAAAATTTCTTCTCTTGAGAATGCTCTGCTCTGTGAAGGCTACATTTACATGTGTACCAGCTTCTCAGCTGTAAAATCTATAAAATAATGTCATGGTGTTATAACAACATATTGTGAGGATAATTTCTCTACTATTTTGAATTTGGATGAGTACTGCTACAAAAACCATTAGGGAAATTCAATCATAAAATAACTCAACTTGTTAGTCTGCCATTCAGTGCTTAGTATAAAATTTCTTCCTACCACTGAGTTTTCCATTGTTTGATCTATTTATTTTTTCTCTTGTGTTTGACCATATGGAATCAACTCCTTTCTGTCTTCTGCAGGGATTCCTAATTGCTCTCATTTTCCTGTTTGACTCTGTCTCTTTCAAATTTCATGTTATCTGCAAATAGCATTAACATTGCAGATTTCCTTTTTATTTGTAAAACATGCAGGATAAAAGCACATGTTCTTAAAGAAGAACACATAAAATAATAACTTCCGGTGAAAAAATTAATTCACAATGTAACAATGACTCAAAATGCTTCTGGTACTGCATAAGAATCCTGGACATATATAAACTTTTGAAAGGAACACCAGAACTGGGTAGAGTACACAGACCCGTTTCTTACCTGGCAAGATCTGATTCAGCCAGGATAAACCTAGTCAAGCACATCTTGCTGACATCCACTGGAATTCTGGGGTTATACACTAACCATCTGTTGAAATTATTTCATTACTTAAGAATATCCAAAGCTTTTACAGAGTAATACATTAAATTTATCAGCACACGAGCTCAAAGAATTTAAGGACAGAAATTCTGTAAATAATGAAAGCACATCATTTATTTAGCGAAACAAATGTCATTTGTTGAAGCAGGGTCTTCTATCAAAGCCTATGACTTAGATACCAAACTAAGCACTGCAAATCTTATTTTGAAACAGACTTCAAAGGGCCTCTGTCTTGTGTCCCAAACTGGTAAGGCAGAACTAAGAGCACAAAGCAAAATTAGTTTCAAATGTTTGTTTGAAACTTTTTATATGACTTCAAAATATTATTTTACATTTCTGATTCACAAAGTTTATTGTTCCTGCATGATTTGTGCTGTCATTTGAATCCACAATGCAAGCTGGAAACATAAGGAAACAAAATAAATTTTGGCTTAAAGTAAATTAGAGACAAAGGTTATTTTGCTTCTTTTTCCACTACCTTGTTTGCACAAGTATATTGCATAGTGCTGACTTCTTTTCTCCTGTTGTTAACTAGGTAAACATAATGTAGTATATGGGGTCATTCTGCAATGAAATAATGGTACAAAAACATAAACTAGAATCTGCTCACAGAGCTGTACTGATCTTTGTAAATTGTGGGTGTATTTGACCTTGCTAGATATTTGTGACATTCTATGGTCTCACTCTGCACAATTAACTCTGAAGCAGGCCTAGACACAATGTCATCTGATGGCAATTATATAAAACCAAATATTCAGAAAGTAATAGTGCACATGGATACCATGATAACCCTTATCACATATTCATTGCTATCTAATAAGCAGTGTAGATGAAATAGAACAAAATTCTGAGAAAAAAAACCTTGTTTTGAGTCTGATACTGCTGCTCATGTCCTCTGCTTGATGCCCTTTCTTTTTTTAAGTACTGCTTTATCAATGCTTCAGGTTGAAAAAGATATGCTCCTTTTAATTATTTCAGCGTTATTTCAATTGTGATCAAACAAGACAGAAGCGAGTTTAATTGCTTTAATGCTTCAAGTTTTAGAAGATTAGCTCTGGAAGCATCTAAATGCACATCCTTTCCTGTTTTCCCCTTGCTCCCTGTGAAGAGGGAGTTATCTGCCAGCCTTTCCCAGCAATAAATTAAGGCACCCCCCTACTGTCACAATGGTTCTGAAGATTGCTTCTTCATCACGTTGTTCCAGAAAGAGAGCAAACAGGTGCATGTGAGTGAAACAGGATATTTTAACAAATCACAAAACAAAGTGTATGCATTTCTCAAGTTGAACAAGGTTGCTCTTGAAGAATTTTTCATCAAAAACATCATAATTATTGGCATACAGAAGTATGTCTGATTGCTCCTGGAACATAGAGCAACACAGAAGATAAAGTAAAATGTAGAGTGATATTACATAGCACAGACTTTTATCATTCCTTCTTCTCTGCTGTGGGTTCTTCTTAGGATTGGGCTGCTGTGGGCTCTCCAATGCCTTGGAGAACAGCATTTCCTGATGCCAGCATGACAGCTACATACACATGTCCATATCTGGGCATTCAAAGTACACAGCCTATCACCATCAGAGCTTTCTCCTTGTTCTGGTGAACACAGGTGACCTGGTTGTTATGGTTCTTCTCTTCCTGCTGGGAAGCTTCCATCAAGAATTTCAGCCGGATTAATTTTTTGTTACCACAAAATGAAACCTGCGATTTATACTCTTACCTTTCCAGATCTGCAGGAGCTCTGGGTTCATCTTCCCTACGCACGCTTCTGCCATGCTCTTCCTTTGCCTCTTCTCATGTTTGTTTAAGGATTTCCCAGTAGTGTTCTATTTTACCTTGATAAGGCACCAAACCCCTTGGTTTAGATAATTCCTTCACCTGTGTGACAGCTGCAGCACGATTTCAGCTGTCTGGGGACTGTTTCCACTCAGTTCCAGGCTGCCTCTCAGCCACCTCTGACCATGCCTCTCCTGTCTCTTTCTTCCCAGCCATAAGATGTTGAATTTCCCTGCCTCTTTCTGGTTAAAGCAGATTCAGCTTTATTTTCTGCCAATACAAAGAATGAGCTTGCCACTCTTACCAGATGCTCAATCCGTCCTTGAACCAAGGACACATGCTCTGGATTTCAATCATACACAGGTTGATTTGACTTCTAAGGGGCATGAAAATGTGGATAGAACCAATAATTATATCATCCTTCTGCTTCCTGTTTTGTCATGGTGCTTTAACTAGTGATTTGATGTAAATTATATTTGCTTTATTTACATGAGACAAAGGATTTCATTAAGAGAATGAGATGCTTTGATTAAGCTTATATTAAGCAAACACATTAACTATTAACTAATAGCTAATTAAATTTTTTCTTCCATTGAAAACAGTATTAAAGTAAAAAAGGCCTCATGTGACAAAAATAATTTCTCCAGATTAGCCTTTTTCAATGATTAAATATTTTGACAACATGCTCAAAATTTTTCTTACACTTCAGTGACAGGCTACAGCTTCCTAACGAGGTAACTGCCTCTGCTGTATATTCTTAGCAAATTCAGAAGATTGTTAATTGGTGCCCATACATTTAAGAAAAGCAGGTAAGACAGTCAGCATGACTACAAGCCAGTTAATTTAGCATGGAAAAATTCTCAATTAAGTCCTCTATCAGTTCATCAATTAAAATACAAATACTGGTATATAATTACAGCCAGGGATGATGATTTTATAGAAAGCAGACCTTATGGACCAAATCTTATTTATTTATGTGATGAGGTCAAAATTTTCTTGAAAAAAAGATACCTGTGAGGATATATTTAAACTTTTATAAGGTATTTGACTTATGCATAACCAACTGATCATCTGATCTAAAAATTAACACTATGCTTTATGAATAAAGCACATAATAAGTGAACTAAAAAGTGGCGCACAAACCCCTAGAAATAGTCATGAAAGGGAAAATACCATGGAACTCAAGTAATTTTAAAATGATCCCTTAGGGCTGGCACTGGATTTTTGAATATATAAGATTTTCATAAATGATTTTGAAATAAGGCTAATGCAATCTTAGAGCAATTACAGCTGACAAAAACAGGCGGGATGATAAAGAGCAAAGATGGAAGAGTTATATAGAATGATCTGAAGTTATTCATCATATGAAACAATTAAGCCCACAAAATATTTTAATAAAATCACATTCACATTATACCCATAGAAAGGAAAGTGCAAATCATGCCTACAGAGTGAAGGGTGTATTGGCAAAGCAGTGACTGAAAATGAATCCAGAGTTAAAATGGACAAACAAATGATAAACAGAATTATCTTATCATTAGTCTCAATGCAATAAAGACACAAGGAAGGTTATTTATTATATTCCTTCAGTATATAAACCTGGAAAAACTGCAGTGCATTTTTGATATCACTGAATGGAAATGATGCTTCCAGTTCTGGTGCCCACATTTGGAAAGTCATGGCACAAAACTGAAGAGACAAACATGAACAAATTAAAGTCATATTGCCTACCTTTTCAAGAAGAGACCTACAAGGATACTGAGTCGTTCCAGAAAAACCGGGAAGCAGGGTCAAGCTGAACACATTCAAACTGGAAACTCAACTAATTTTCTACTACAAGAGTGATGAACACCAAGACCTTCAAATCAAGACAGAGTACATCTTTGGAAGAAAGTCACAGACCTTTTACAGCCCTTGGTTCTATCAATTTATTATAGCTTAATGAACAACCTGCCAAAAGTAATAGGAAACCAGCTTGAAGCTCATTGTCATCTGATGACATCTCCCATTGAGCTAAGGACCACAAAAAGAAAATTGTGACATTTAAAAAGTTTTTAAACCTTTAAAGTAACACTTGAAATTGAAACAGATGGTTCCCTTCAGCTCAACCCATTCTTTTCCCTGCCTTGGGGCACTTATTTGGAAAGAGCTTTAAGGAAAGACCACAGCATAAATGACACACAGACTCTACACCGTGTATAACAAAAATAGATTAGGCCAGATCCTCTATTAGCATAAATCATTGAAATCACTTTGTTTTGGCTCAGTCTCACAGGAAAGGAGGAAATTCCAAAAAGCAGGGTTTTGACAGACATAATTTTCACATAACATAGAAGAAGCATGAACATATTGCTCAAATAATTGCAAGACAATTCAAAAATATTTTATGATGCTGTTCAAATGGCTTGGAAAAGCTTTTCAGGTTAGTTTCAGGTTGAAAAGCCTTTCCAAGCCAAAAATCTACTGAGAAATAAATTTTCTCATTATCTATTACCCTTTTTTTGATCCTATTAAAACTTTACAAAAAGTTTTAAAATGTGCATAGGATCTATAAATTCAACCAAAAAATCCAACTCAGTTTACTGCTTCTCACTTGTATAAAGCTGAGACTACACCAGAAACATCCCACATCTGATGTTTAACTTTCACCTTAAAAAGTGCAGAAGTAAAAATCTTCTCAGCATTCCATTTTGGTCTATTTAATTCTTACATAATTTGTTTATTCCAAGGAAGGATCTAAGGAGGATCACTGTAATGAGCCAATAAGGGTGAAAAACTAGTTTCTCCCTTCAGGAGATAACATTACCTAGGAAAAATCAGCTGAAGCTTACATATTTTGTCACTAGAATGTTGCTCCAACAGCATTAAGCTATTAGAAATGAGTCACTGGCAATTCCAGAAAGCAACATGTAGGCTTGGGGGGAAAAGAGAACTACAAAAATTTAATCATGGTATTAAATCAGCTCCGTTGAGGATCCGCACAAGCAGTGCACAAGCGTGCTGAGAAAGCCATCCATTATGAATGCAGGGCAGCAGTTCCCAATCCTTTTTCCCTGACTGTCTTGTTTTCCCTGAGTTTTTATAAATGACAGACAGCAGCCTCACAGTCACCACACCAGCACCCTCAGGTGAATCCCAAAAACCTTCACAGATTTCTAGAAAATCAGCTTTTCTGAGCAGTCTCTAACCTGTTGCTCCTGCCTCTTGGTTGCCATCTCCTTATGGCAAAATGTGGCAGTACCTGGAGAAGGCTGGGAGCAAGTTTGCCTGTGAATAGTGAGGAAAAAAGGTCTTGAGAATTTCAGTTTTACTCTGACTGTCTATCATTAGGGTTTTGTTAACCAACACTTCTTGTCCTAAATTTCCAACAATAGCTGGCATAATTTTTTAATCTATTCTTACCATCCTTAATGTTCCCTGCTGGTTTTAGATGTAGCTAGGCATTGTAATTTGTAATTTTGTACCTAAGTACCCAAGCAAGACTTTTTCATTCTTCTTTTGTTGTTTTTCTTTATTGATGCTCACCTTTTCCTAGATCAAACCTTGGAGAAACCTTTCCTCAATTCAGCCTCTAAGGGAAATTAAACACATAGCTACATAAAGAATGATGAAACAACAGACCGTGTTCAGCAGGCAGACATGAATACACAGACAAAAATAGAAGCTTTCCTTTGCTGTTTTTTTTTTAAATAGCCCTTTCAAGTCACCTTTACAGGGGTTAGCTGCAGGAGCACAGAATTCAGATTAGGAAAAAGCACCATTGCCAGACTCATTGAGAGCTGAGTCCATCTGCTGCAACATCCTCTGTTGGAATCCAGGGCACAGGGAATATTTCCCTGCCTGTGTTGGGGAGCCCTGACCCCCAGTCAGACACTGTTTTTAACCTTTGTCCCAGGGAAAAAATTGCTAAGGCTTTGGGATGAGTTGGAGAACACAGGTGTGAACTAGGTATGTAGCAGTAGTAGTAGGAATCTATCACAGGGTGAAGAATTTAGGATTTTAGGATTTTGGTGTGAGAGTGAATGGAAGACAAGATGGAGGATTTAGGGTGTGGTTTCCTTTCCTCCTTGTTCCTTCTTCTTCTTCTTCATTTTCTGTAGTATTGGTGGCACAAAGTCATTGGTTAGGGATGGTAGCAGCATAATTGTTACATGTGTAGATTAGCAGAAGTTATTGGTAGTAAAGTAAAAACAATATACGTGTTAAACAGTAATTGGGCTGATTATCTTTAAAAAGACCTTGGTTTTGGGGATCGGGGCCATTTTGCCATTTTTGCCATTTTGCCATTTTGTGCCTTGCTTCTCACGATCAGTCTGGCATGCAGACAGAGCTCTGAACTTAAGATAAGAGAAAAATAAACAACAATCTGAAAACGAAGAAAATCCAGAGTCTCGCTCGTTTTTCATCCCTGGCAAAGAACTCACAGAGGGAATCTCCTTCAAGGGCCCTGGAGGTAGGTTCCCAGAAGGTTGTGGCGGGAAACAACAGCCAAAAAACCTCCCACATCCTCCATCTGACAAGGGTTAACAGGAGATCTTTCAAAGTCAGACAAGCCCACTAAGGGCAACCTCAGGACAACACGAGCTTTGAGAAACCAGCTTCCTCCATCCAGATATACGAAGGGTGCCTTCTTTCTTGAAGCATGTAGCTTTTTGTACTTTTTTCCTTCCTACAGTCTTTTTTATTTTAATCTCCTCTGATACATCAGGAGATTTTCTCATTATCTATTACCCTTTTTTTGATCCTATTAAGCTTCTGGCAGCAGTGATATCAAGAGACAGTAAGGTTCAGAGGTTAATTGTGTCTTGTATTTTAAAAAAGCTTCCTTTTTCCATTTCAACTGTGTTCATTTTTAAATAATGCTAAAATAGAAAGTAAAAAAAAAAAAAACTACAGCAACAGTTTAAAATAAAAATGAAATAAAAGAGAGAGAGTTAAATCATGACACTCAAATAATTCTTTCCTGTAAGCCCTGAGGGAAACCTGATGTCACTAAGAACTTAATGAAAATTGCTACTGTTAAGGTTAGATTAGAAAGAAAATTTTTAAAATAAGTAATTTACTCAGCTCCTCAGCTGGTGTGAATCAGCTCAGTTCTTTGGGAGGTTTTGATTCTGAAGTGATTTATATCACCTGAAGATCATGCCCTTTGATCTTTAAATATTTAATAATTTTTATGGATCTCCTGCAGCCTTCTTTTTTAAATCATGGTGTACAGAATGAGACCTTCTACTTCACCTGTGGCCTCACTTCCTGCTTCCTATGCCTCATCTTCTTGTTCATAAATCCCAGAATTAGATTTAGCCCTCTTTTACAGATTCTTATTTAGTTTGTGATCTATTATAAGATCATCACCCAGTCAGTACCTCAACATGTTGTATTTTTAATGCTCCCTGCCTGCCTACAAACACACATCTCCCCTCATGTATTGAGCACCCAAATTTACTAAATTTCATCTCACTGATTTCAAATCACTTATGCAACTAATCAAGACAATTTTGAATTGTAATTGTGTCTCTCCCTTTCATTTTTCCTCCAGGAACTGCCTCCTGTAAGCCAGAGACTGTCTTTTTTAGCTTCAAACTCGTTCTGCATCAAAGTAATGTAACAAGTGGCACAATGCTGGCGTACTGCTGGCTATAGAGCCACTTTAGGACTTGCTACACCAAAGCTCAAGCACGAAGATTTACTTTCCTCTTTCATAATATACATATCACTGCATTGTGTACAATAAACCTACCACATAATGTTTTATTATTTAGCATGGTTGAACTGGGTGATCTCAAATGTCTTTTACAATTAAATTAAAAATTATCTCAGCTAAAACCAGCAGAGCACATCATGTTTACACAACTTTATTATTCTTCATATATTTTCCAGTGTTATTATAAATATCACAGAATCACAGAATAAGCTGAATTGGAAGGGACCCACAGGGATCATCAAGTTGTACTCCTGGCCGTGCACTGCTCCATCCCCAAGAATCACACCATGTGCCCAGGAATATTGCCCAAACTCTTCTTGAATTCTGTCAGGCTCGGTGCTGTGACCACTTCCCTGGGGAGCCTGTTCCACTTCCCAATCTCTGAGCAAAACACCTTTTCCTAATATTCTACCTAAAACTCCCCTGACACACCTTCAGGCCATTCCCTCAGGTCCTGTCACTGTCACCACAGAGAAGAGATCAGTGTCTGTCCTTCCTCTTCCCCTCATGAGGAAGCTGTAACTGCAGTGAGGTCTCCCCTCAATCTCTTCTTCCCCAGGCTGAACAGACCAAGTGACCTCAGCCACTCCTCACACGGCTTCCCTTCAAGGCCCTTCACCATTTTTGTTGCCCTCCTTTGGACACTCTGTAATAATTTAATGTCTTCCTTGTATTGTGGTGCCCAAAACTGCCCCCAGGTGAATATATCATGCTATGTGTCAGTGCTTGCTTATGTATAAACCTGGGTTGATGTGTAGGATGCTTCCATATGGAGGAAGATTGTATTGCAGCTACACTCCTCTCTTCTGAAAGAATCAGTTTTATGCCTTCCATTTCCTTTTGACAGCTAATGAGTCAAAGGAGAATTGCTCAAAGCTGCCTGACTTATGCTAAAAAAAAAGTCTTAAAAAGAACTGAGCATACACAGATCTCATCTCTGCCTAAACACTTTTCACTTGTTCAGGAAAAATGCAAAAATAGTTGACACATTCAGTAACAAAAGGTACTGTCTATTTTCAGTGTCAGACAGCCAGCAACCAGCACTAATCTTGTGGACATATACTAAGCAATGCAGGCAGCAATTATTTCTTTCAGAAGGATCCAAGGAACACAAGTGTTATCCTGCTTTTCATCCTCTCTAAAAACCATTGGCTGTGCTCACCTACTGGGATCTATCTTACCTCCCTTTATCTTCATCACCCACTTGGAGAAGAAAACACAACCTATAGGTTTCTCTGTCAAGCACATACAGCTGATTCACCATTTAACTCTCCACAGATGTAGACATTGCTTTCTGTAAAATGTCACAGTGCTTGGCAGAAATTAGTTACTGTGCAAACAGCAGCAAACTTCTCCTGACCCTACAGAAGGTCTGACAATGATCCAGAGAGTAAAGTACTTCAAAGAAGCAGCTGGAGCATAACCTGTTCCTTTCATCAGAAATGTCAGTGCCCTATTTATAAGAATCGACCACTGATTAAGCTTTGACAAGTCAAAAGAGAAAACAGACATAAAAAGCCATTTCCCATCAGGGCACACATTTAGGAATAGTATTTGCAGCCAAAGCTGATTGCCTGTTGACAAAATTACAAAACACTTCTGGATTTTCCAAAATTAAGCCCATAATCTACTAAGTACAGAGATGCAGTGCTGTGATAGATAAGTAATGGCAGCAAAGGTGTTCAAAGGAACCTGAAACTGAATAAGGCTTGGTCCTGTATCTCAAAAGAGCTAACAGAAAATAACTCATGGCCTTTGCAAGGCCTTATTAAAGGGTCCTTTTTTTGGAGGAGAAAAGAGGTGGTTTTCCCTTTTTGCATAACACCAGAATCTGGTTGTAAGTAAAGGAGGCATAGGGGTGGGGGAGCTTCCTGTGCAGCTGCAGAGGTACCAGAGCCCTGTGATCAAAGTGTCCAAGTCCAGCTGTGATGCGCTGGTATGGCTCTGTGGACCTGCCTCCAGGTTCACAGTGCTGTGTGATACATCAGCATTGGGACTTTCTTTCATGACCATCAAGTGCCATTTATATGGCTCAGTATATTTCTTTTATTATTAAAGTTAGAATCTCTCTACCTAACTTTCACTAAATTGCTGTCCAGGGAAGTTCCTTCTCCATTTGCCCAGGAGAAGGGCTGCTACTGCTTTGTTGCCTGTTCTTACAGTAGCCAACACCAACACTACCCATTTTCTTTCACTTTCCTCATAATACTAATGCTGCTGAGTCTTTTTATGGACATTTCCAAAGCTTTAGCAGCATTGCAATATGACACAGTATCATTAAAGAGATAAACTCATGGTAGTACAAACTGAAGGACCTCCCTTAATCCAAATAATAAATATTTTCTGAGGAAAGCATCAATGTTTAAACAGAGAGAGTGCTTCAGTGACTGAGACACCACGCAAATCAGTTTTGCAACCTGACACCATGTGTCAGATGCAAATTGATGTTAAATATCTGGTGGCAAAGAGCAAGAAAGATGACAAGCTCTTTTATTTGGGAACTTGAGCTATGAGTAATTACATGCCTGAGACATTTTAAGAATGTAACTGGCTGTGTTCAGCTGGCATCTTGCTGATTGTCGTTTCTTGTTGAATACCCATAAGGTACATTTATTATTATTTTTACTGAGACACTTCAAGTTGGTTATTCACTTAGTTTTATAGTATTCTTTTGGTGGCACAAGGTTCAAAAATATCTTTAAAACACCTTTTCCTATCATAATGATAATTTTACCTCCAAAAGCTGACACAGCAAAGAAACACAAACAAAAAAAAAAAAAAAAAAAAAAAAAAAAAAGAAAAAGAAAAAAAGAGTTTACAAAGGCACTTAACTGCACCATAAAGACACTTCTCCACATAGGGACCCCCATAGACACTAATTTGTACCAGTGTAAAGCATTTCTGTGACTTGCTCTGGCCACTACAGCCACAGATATTCCAAGAAGCCTTTAAAAATAAAGATTTTGACAGCTCTCTGTATATCAGGAGGCGTTCAGGAATTATGAGCTCACCAGAAGAGGAAAGCTAGCAAAAAGCACCATTATTTCCCTTCTACTGCAACACCTAGAACACCACAGGCATTTTTAAAAAGTAAGACAATGTTTCAGAGGGATGAAAAAAAAAAGATGCAACATTAATACCCATCTTCCTAATAATAATTTGCATTCCATCTTGCAAAAAACGACTTGACTAGTCTCTTTCACGTGATTATGGCAATTATCAAAATAATGCCACTTGTGGCGTATTTGAGTTACTTCACTTGATAATATACTTCAGATACTCATGTTTATTCACAAGCAAGGTCCTAGAGAGAAGTAAATGCAGGTTATCTTTTAAAGTGAGAAATACAGGAAGACTTTGAAAGAAAGATTCAAGACTCAATTGTCTACATCATCTAAAGAAACACAAGGCAGCCAACCAGCCCAGTTTCCTCAGCCGGAGAAGCAGCCCAGGAGCCGCTGAACGCGGGGTTGGCAGCTCCCGCTGCGCTGTCCCTGCTGCCTTGTCCCTTTCCCCACCTGCTGGTGACGCTGGAAAGCAGCACAGCACCAACGTACTCTGTAACAGGAAAATATCCAACTCAAGTGATTCTGTCCTCACGCTCAGCTACTTCCACGGGCCGCTAATAAAATTATTCTGCTACTTTTTTTTTTTACTGTTGAAATTGAGATTAGAATCCCTGAGGAGACATCCGAGTGAAAAAAAAAATCATGAAAAAAGTGCAAAACTCTGATCATTGAAGCTTTTCAGAGAAGAGAAGACTCCTTTCACTTGAAAGCATTCCCCATCTGCTTCGATTCCAGATACAAGAAGGAATATGGCTGCTGGGCTAAACTCTGTAATTATATTCACAGCACTGTCAGATCACAGCTAACAGGTGATGTGTTCACTGTGGGATTTAAAGTCGTTTAAATAATCTGCCAAAACAAGCATTAAATAAAAAGAAAACAAAACAAGCCAAGCAAATAAACAAACAAAACCCAAAAACAAACCTAAAATTACTATGTCTATACTGTTCCATAGCATAACAGAGATAAGGATAACAATGTCTGTACCAGATGGATTTTCTCTCAATGCACCAAAGGCCAGTGAAGATACACCATGCTGGTGGAAAGTAAAAGCATTGCTCCTAGGAAGGCTACACAGTCAAAGGAAAGAAAAAAACATGATGTACTGACAAAAGACAGACATCTTGAAAAATCTCTGCTCTCTCAATATTTTGTACCTGAGAAAAGGCCAAGCAATTTTTCCTTCCTCCTCCAGCTCCATTTTTTCCCACTGGATTAAAAACTTCTAACGTGAAACAAAAAAGCAAAGCAAAGCAAAAAGGCTCTAATTTCACAACAGTTGTATTGCTGTGTACACCCCACTCATAATATAAATTAACAGTGAGGGCACTTCCCTTTTTGCTTATTCAGGACAGGCTTTCCAGGAGAAGACTGTTTGGATTTTGTGTGCAGTGTCTGGCCAGCTGTCAGACAAGAAGACTGACTGGCAGCTTGGAGGAGGGTGTTTGCACAGCGTGACAGCTGCATCCAGCTTCAGCAGCCAAGTGCTGCTCCCTGGGCATCCATCCACAGCCCCCATCCACATCCACACCTCAGAAAGGCTGGATACACAGCTCTGAGCCCAGCACAGGAGGGCTCACAGAGAGATTAATGCAGGTGGAACCACTGATGTCTGAAAAAAATTTGCTGTGATGCTCCCGCCACATAGGCAACCAAAGCTACACTCACCTATTTAGAGCTGCTAAAACCTGTTAGAATAAAATTGCAGAGTGAAGAGAGGAGCTGTGCTGCAACTGCTAAGCAGCTTTCATCTAGCAGAAAATCTTGATTGTGGAAACTATTCCTTGTGGTGATGTGTCGGTATTACATTCTGTGTGAATTCCCAATTAACCACAATTTTTGTATGAAGATACACTTTCAGTGATATAAACAGAAGTAATCAGCAATAACAAAACATATTGTCCGACATCAGTTGATGCCAAATGTTTAGGCATTTTAGTGGATACCTGCCTCATTATTTGTTTTAGCCTGTCGCTTGGTAGGATTGTTACAGATTTAATATTTCATCTCTGTTGATTCTCAAATATCTACCATTACTATGTCCTAAGGAAGGCTATTGATTGCTCACTCTTGCCTGTCTTATACAAATAAAGACAGACTCCAGCTCATAAAAATATGGTAAGATCTCCAAAGATAAACAGTTAAGGGGGATGTATCTTACCAGGCTTAAGAGTTGAACATGTGCAAACCCCATGAAGTTCAACAAGTACACTCTATTCAAACTAGCATTTAAAATTTTAAATCTGAACAAACAAGCCCCAAAACTGGTAAGAAGCAGCCTAATTTTATTACAAAGCATAGCTAGAAACCTGAATTTACTGTTAGCAAGCTGTAAGACTTCCTCTAGAAATTGCTCTAAATCTGGGCTAATAATTGAAGTACTGACTGTAATATTGTAAACAGACAATCCAACTAATACAGAGAAAATTTTCTGGTTTAAGGTGTATTAAAAAATCAGCTGTTCTGAGGCTATACATATAAATTCCATACGTAACAGTAAAATTTTGGAATTTGCTGTCAGTTTAGGGATGAGCAAACAAATGCAATCCTTTACTGATGTTTAAGGGCAAACACATATTTCTTTGTTATTTAATTTAGAATATTTCTTCAGCCTTAATGAAACTGTAGCTAATCTACAGATGGAAAGAAAAATCTCCAAATCCCAGAATTTTTAATTGCAATCTGACATCTAACTTCTCTTTATACTCTCACTCACACAAGACATCTACACAGCAAGTATTTAGCCTCTATAAAATAGGCTTCAAGTAAGCTGAATTAGCTAATGGGTAGTGATAGTAAAAAACTAAGGAGTATAGTGACAGCATCATGTGAAAAATTGAAACTTTATGCTTGAAGTCCTTTGTGGATCAAGAGCTTTTTTATTGAGCAGAGCTGATTCTTACTCCACAAAGTATTTCATCCATTGCCAAAGCTGGATTAATGCCATTTTAAGGCTGTGGATTATATAGGAAGCAACAAGACAGAGAATTTACATAAAACAGAGCCATTTTATGCCTTCAGCAGTTACTTTCACATACAAATGTGAAATTATATAAGGTTGGCATTTGGATGCAAAAATGTTCTCTTACCACTTCTGCAAACAACAGGGAAGTTTCTGTAATTCCAGGAGATTTTGTGGCTGGCTCACCACCTGCAGGGATGCCACACGTGGAGGGGAACAGCCCTCACACATCTGTGAGACAGCTGAATGCTGGTGAGTTCACAAACAAAGCCTATACAGAGGAGGCAGTGTGCTACAGCAACAGCAGCTATTCTAGTTATCATAGCATTGCACAGATAATAAAAGTAGTTTTAAAACTAATTCACTAGTCTTATCATGTGTATATTTGCAACTTCAAAGAATCAAGCACATATTTCATTCCCTGTTTAGGGTAAAGAAGAAAAAAACCCTCAAAACCAACCCTCTTCCAGCTTCTTAACCTTGACTTCCTCCAAGCCCACCTAAAAGTCTCCACAGGCGAACTCAGGAAATCATACTTTTCAAGTAAACACGTCCTACCCAAAGGTGAATTATCAGGGTAGACATCAATGACTGGAAAATAACCGAAAGTCTGTTTTTCCTCTTTGCATCATTTGGAAATAATCTCCATCTGGAGACATAATGAACTTAATTTTACAGAGGCCTCCTCCTCAACAAACGTAACAGTATGTTTACCACAATAAATAAGCATCTTGAAGGATTCTTACTCTTCACATAGCCAAACAAAGGCTAACTCAGGCAACATCATCCTTTGACTATGTTCAAGTTCATGCAATTTCCTCTCTTTTCTCAACTCTTTCCCTCTCAATAAACAGAACGTTTCTCTGATTCTTACAACAGTAACTACTCTATCAGCTGTGTTCTCTTTCTGTGCTGTCCTGTTTCATGGGAGTTGCAGTTTCCCTGACTTACTCTATTCTTTCCCTTAACCTTCACTGAACAACATCCAACGTGCCCCTCAGTAGGTAACTCGCCTCAGGATACTTTTTTTATTCCTGAAGTACACAAATTCTGTACTGTCTGTAACACGGCATTGATTAGAGCTGAACTCAGGATGTGATGCCCAACACAACACTGCAAACCAGAGCTATGGGAAAGGCTCAGAGCCCACAGCAGCTCCTGGCACTGGCAGGCCAGGTGCCTGTACTACTTAGCATGTTGGATAACGTGGTACATGATCCATGAGCAAGATGCTGCTGCAATTATCAGGGTCCCTGTGATCTAACAAGTGCTAGATCTTCTGGCCAGATCTTCTTTCAAGATCATAAGGAAAATGCAAAGGAAGAAAAGAGAACATGCAACACTTCAGTCAGTTTTTTTGTCCTATCCTGCCAATAGATTTAGAGCCTGTTTCATCTTCACGCAATGGACTGCACCCTGCTGCTTGAAGTTAGGGTGTGTGGAACTGTTTTGAAAAGTATTTTCAGTGTCACAATCTTTCCTTTTTCCTCTGCTTTGTATCCAATTATTTCCTTCCTTTCTTCTTCAGATTCCCTGAGCTCTAACAGACTCCTTACATGGCTTGCTCACTCTTATCCCTAGAACTCACCTGCACTCACTTTCTGTGTCATTGCTCCTACCTCCACATTTCTTCTTTAGTAACTTTTTTCTGTAATTTTAATCTTGCCCTTTCTTCAGTAGGTTTTTTGCAATCAAAGTCTTGTCTCAGTAGATCAGAGCAGTTTCCACACTATCAATGTACAAACTGGGCCAGCACACAAGTCCTTGTCACAAAGCTTGTACAGCACACACTGAACTTTACAAGTACTTAACAGGTATGAACGATGACACCAGTTCAATGACTGTCATTGAGTAGGAATTAGGTTCACTGCTAAATTGATAGAATCATAAAATGGTTAGATTGGGAAAGATCTTCAAGGTCATCAAGTCCACTTACCCAGCACTGTCAAGTTCACCACCCTGCCCCTGAATGCCACACCTACATGTCTTTTAAACACCTCCAGACATGGGGAGTGATTCCACCCTATCCCTGGCAGCCTGTTGCAATGCTGGACAAGTCTTTTGGCGAAGATGTTTTTCCCAATATCCAATCTAAACCTCCTCTGGTGCAAATTGAAACCATTTTCTTTTAACCCATCACTTGTTATCACCTGACTACAACTGCCTTTCAGAATGTAGAGAGTAATAAGGCCTGTGAGCTTCCTTTTCACCAGGCTAAAAAGGCCCAGTTCCCTGAGCTGGTCCTCACAGGACATGTTCTCTAGACCCTTCATCAGCTTTATTATTCTTCTTAGGATGTGCATTTACAAGTTAAACCTTTTCAAGAAAATAACAGTCTACCAAAGAAAATCATAACTTGCTCAAGGTGCTAAACGTTCCTTTTTTATCTGATACACAGAAACCTCATCATCCCAATATTATTAAACATATTTTCTAATTTTACTCCTTACTTTGAAAATAAGAAAAGGCCACGTTGGATGAGGCTTTGAGGAATCTGATCTAGTGAAAGATATCCCTGCCCATGGCAGGGGAGTTGGAACTAGATGATTTTTAAGGTTGCTTCTAACACAGCTAATTCTATGAATCTATGACAGTGTGGCCTACAAACCCCTAAAAACCTACACCTACATCTGAAGGTTTCCACAGTAATTTCCCAGAAAGTTGTTCTTGCATACCAATTACTTTGAATCAATATAAAATGCAAGGAAAGGACTAGGAAAAGTCCTTAGTAACATGGAAAGGAAGCTATCAAGCCAGGAAAGAGTGAAACCTCTCTCATTTCTGACTCCAAGACTCCCAAGAGCCACTATGAGTTATAAGAAACCATAAATCTTCCTGTTGAGGAGCACATCCAGTGCAGGTAGCAAGGTGAGCAGCTGCAGATGAGCTGCAGGTTGAGCTCTGGGAGGTGGGACCCCAGGCAAGAGGCTGAGAAATTCCACCCTTTGCATAGGAAAGGGCCTGGGGATGTGTGGCAGCACCAGACACTCAGAGATGAGGCAGGAGCTGAGGACCCCCAGACTTTGTGGGCTGGGCCTGTGAGGGTATAAAAGCCCAGGAGTTCCTTTGTACAAGGTCCCTCATCAGAGGCAGCAGCTTGAGCTGTTATTTCGTTGTTGCACCAAGTTTAAATTATTTCAAGGATTGAGATGTGAGACTGTGCTATGGGAACCTGGGGCCAGGGAGTGAAGGAACCTTGTCTGACTGTGTGAGTGTGGGGGTTGTAGGGAGCCAAACAGGGCAACCATGGGCTCAACTGGAGCTGCCTGCTGTGAAGGGGCTTCAGTCCCAGCTCTGGTGCTGCAGGTGTGGCTGCCAGAGTGGCACCTGGATGGCTGGACAGAGAAGTTTCCTTAACACTCCTTGAAAACGTGGAACAAAACAGGCTAATTTTCAGGGTTTGAAAATGCTGCATAATGTACTTTTGATCTGATTAAGAATCATGAGGAGTTTCCCAGGAAATTGTTTTTAAACTTTTCTACTTATATGAATGCATGCTAGACAAGCCATGACAAATACAAAAATATATACTTTACTATACCTATTCCCTGTTAATAAAAAAAATAAAGAATTAGAAATACAGGAGAACTTGTAAACCAACTGCATAATAAGATGCACAGAAATGAGGAAAATCCCTCCATAGTGTACAGATGTTCATGCACTAGGCAGTCCCAAAGTCAATCATAGATTCTGTTATGTACATAAGCCTAAACACAAGTTGAAACATTTTATTACTGTATATGTTTTTTCTTTTTAATCATCCGAGACTGCCTCAGCTCCTCAGTCCCATGGGCATATGGGCAAGTTTCAGAAGGTAAAGAACAACCATCAGGATGGTGAATGAAAAACCAACAGAGGCGAGTTTTAAATGCTTCAGCTGAAAGGCGCCGCTTCACTTCAGGTTTAGATTTACTTGGTGGCTTCTCTTTTCTCCAGTCGCGAATATGAACTCTCCCATCTAGAACTAAGATTTAAAAACAAACAAAAATGCACCTGTTAATAGACAGCCATGGCAATTATACTGGAAAAAATTGTAGTGACATTCTGCGAATAAAAAGCACTCTACAAATGGATCACTCAGGCAAAACCAGATGAGCCATTTGTACAGAAACCAAAAGAAGTACACAACAAACCAAGACAATGTAGACACAGTACAAAGAAGATTTGATTGCTTTCCCTGAGAGATATTTTACTGGGATGCTGAATAGTTTGAGGCACCTTTGCATCATCTTTGTAGAGGTTTGTTAGTTCATTTTAAATATAGCAGTTGGGTTCATTTAGACTAAAATCATCTGAACTTAGATTGCAAGTTCTAACAAAATAAGTTTCAACTTCGAGAACTGTAATGCTCCCCATGTTTGTAACATTATGATTCCACATTTAAAATGTGATTACCAGTGCCTTCTACTTTCACAGTTCACTGACCCAAAAACACACTGCACTGAGGAGATGACAAGTCTAATCCTTTATGTGAACCAACACTCAATTATCATTGGTTAATAAGGATTCATCACTTTGGGTTTTTTAAATTCCTTCGCTGTGTTAGGACCATAAACTGCACATGCACACACTTGTGAATCTCTGTCAACCCCTTAAACGAGTAAACAAAACAGATGTTTACTAACTAAAGAAAGTTAGCCAGAGAGGAAGAAAAAAACAGATGACAAACAACAGTGATAATGAAGAGGGAAGAATCTGCCCCTTTTTAAGTTGCCATGCTCTATTTTCATATTCTGCTTCAATCACACCTTCTGTATCAGACACCTGTAGCTTGGGATAGTTAACCAATACCATTCTACATTCTGATAATTGCTACTTAAAAAGTAACAAGTCCAGGGAAAGCTGAATATCACAGTGTCTGCCCTGGATGAATTAATGTCTCCAGGTTTCCTTGTGATACACAGACAGATCTGAACTCATACTAAGCCAATCAAGAAGCAATTTCAGCTGAGCTTTAAAATCCCTCGCAAAAGACGAAGAAAAATTAGCAGCTATTTATGATCAAGCATAATTTTTCCCTAGAAAATCATTCTTGTATTGGACAAGATACCTGATCTAAAGAAACTGTCACTGATCAGTTATTCTAAGACCCACTTTTTGTTTGGGGTGTGTGTGTGTACATCCATCTATTTCCGTGTTTTAAAAGAAAAACAATTCAGTAAAGATGACAAAAGAGCTGTAGCCATGTTCTTCTCTGTCCTGGGCAGGAGCAATGTCCTTGGACACCATCAGAAGTTTCTTGTTATGGTGACATGCTACTAAACTTGTTTAAGTTGACCACTGGCAACAAACAGGTTGCATACTCAGGATTACTTGCCATGGATTAGTTGGTCAGTATTTTACAGGAGACATAGAACTGTTAGGACATAACACACTTTGAAATTTGAAGCAGCTTTAATACTGATAAAACCTTGAAGATCTTGTATTACTGCAAAGCTACATTTTAGTTTTGCAAAACTTCACATGGACAAAAAAGCCCCAAACCAATTACCCAAAGCACACTGTCACCACACATTACAACAGAGGAAAAAAAAAACCCAAACCCAAAAAACTGCTATCAACAAACCCAGCCAGGCACGGAGACCTGCTACTGAGTTCTTTCTGCCATGCTACCACAAGCTACGCAAACACAAGCTGCATAAACACATCAAGCCTCACAATTACAGGTTCTTAAGGAGACTAATTTTGTTTCATGTCAGCATTTACACTTTGGGGCTTGGTGTGGTCACATTAAGCCTCAGTTAATTGCTTTAGTAAAATTGCTCTGTATTTGACAGCCTTAAAACCATCTGTACTTCACTGGAAGAAACAAAAATAAAAGGCCAAAGAATAGCATCAAATTACCCACTTAAACTAAAGGTTTTCTTTTCAGATACAGTCAGTGTAGAACATTTTGTTGATAGATGCCTTACCAATCTCATTCATAAGAGCTTTATTAACAAAATCTTGGAGCAATGGGCACATAAAGAATATTCAGCTTTCCACAAAGATACAAAAAGCAGTTAAAAAACCACCACCATAGTAATTTTTCAGTTAAGTTTAACTGCATAAAGAAGGACATAAAATTAATGATTAAGGAAAAAAAATTAAAACTCAAAACACCTTTACCTTCAAATACTTGATGACTGTTCTTCAGTAGTGTCTGCAGGCCTCCATATTCACTTTTCAGCTTTTTTAAAATCTCTTTATTCAAGTGTTCTGCCACTTCTCTCAAGGAAAGGCTTTCTGTGATAAAAAATGGTAGGATTATTAAAAACTTTTATATAGAAAACCTTAACACAATTCAACTTCTATATAAGGTAATGATTAGGAGCAGAATGTCAGAATTATCTTCCAGTACTGCAGCAACTTTTTTCTCACAATATGATGTATGGTATATATTTTACTTGTATATTGTCTGTAAAACAGCAGATTTCATTTTACAAGACTCTGGTCAGAATTTCCACAGTAAGACACAGTTTTTATTTGCTCTGCTTTTTTTACACTAGCATGTAACCCTCATTGCAATAAGCACTGTTTATAAGCATGTAGTTAGAAGACTCATGTAACATATGACAAACTACAGTGAGTAAATAATAAAAGCAGATGCAAGAAAATGGAAAGATGGTAGTCGTGAGAATTGACTGCTTATACAATTAACAGCAGCTTAACATTCTTTTTGTTCCTAAAACTAAACTAAAAATTTCTAATCATGTTGTAACCTAATGGCACTTAGAAGCACTTCTTACAAACTTTACAGTATTACAGCTAATTATTACGTTAATATTCTAAACCATAATATTCTCCCCAAATAGGATAGAGTTGTGGATTTAGTTGGGTTTGGTTTAATAAAAATGGATTCTATAATAGTATTTAAGGGTAAACCAGGAAAAAAACTCACACCAATTTCAAAATATTCTTCTATGTGCAATAAAACACAGTGGGAAAAAAAAAGCACCTTTGATTGCGACTGCATTGCTCTCAGTCTTTCCTAAAAATCTATTCACAAACATGTACATCTGCTGGAAAAGAAATGTTCTACCAGCTAAAGATAGTGTAAAGGAAAGACAACCTCACCTCCTTGATTCCAGGTATTCATACTTCCACCCTGCTTATGAGAACATGATTTTTGGGGGGCTGCGTTTAACAGCAAGTTTGCCACATTGAGAACCACTTCATCTACAAAATCCCGAGGGAGGGAAGCACAATTTCTGACTTGTTCTACTTTTTCTCTGGGTTGAAATTCAGGCATCCAAATTGTACCAGCTGCCTCAGTCTCATCTTCAGGAGGTTCTGAGCCTGCTTCTTTGCACAGACCACCACAGTGACCCTCATGGTTAAATCCAACCCTTCTGTCACAGGTGGCCAGAGCGCAGGTCTGACGGCTGTTAATGAACTGCGTTATCTGCTTGTCAATCAGAGCACGTTCTGCAGCTGGATAGGTCCTGCTTTTCCCAACAAGGCTGACCTGTTTTAACAGAAACAAGTAAATCACTATCAGAGTCTCAAACTTACACCCAGCCCCACAACCCCCACATGTTTATGCAGGCTTCTCACTACCTATAGTAAATCCAATATCAACTCAATGCTCAGTAACACCTGAGGGGTTTTTAATTCCAGTCTTTGAATACTGGTGCCCCAGAAGAAATCCAGTAAACAAATCATAATCCATCATGCTATACAATCACACAGCAAAAATATTGCTCCTGACCCTCAGATTATTTGAAGTCGGATACCTCTTTCTACTCTGAGAACATTTTACTTTGAATTTCACCGGACAAAAAAACCCCAGCAAAATTAAGTACAAAAAAGTAAGACAGGCAGCTAGAAAAATGAAGGCAAAAAATAAGATTTTTTAAGTTTTCCGTCATACAGAGTGACATAAGAGAAAATCATGAAACATTTCATTTTTTCCTGTTTTAGGACTGTACCTATAACATTAAGAGTAGAATTCCCAAGAAAACAATGAGTATTTTTAATGTCTTTTCAGAGTATACTGTATCAAGTAATGAAGCTGACTATAGTCTTATCTTGCAACAATAATAATGAACAAACATCCATATGCTTCAAACAGAGCAGATTAAAAAAAAAAAAGACAAAAGCCCTACAGAGGCCAAAATTACCCTTTTTGTTGATGGAATTCTAAGGCAATCTTCTTCCACATGAAAGCCACATACAGACCCCACATGGGCAACAAAATCAAGATATTCTCTGTACTGAGTTTTCTTGCTTTGTCTTCGGCTGTATTTTCCATGGAAATCAAAGAAGCAGCATGGTAGCACAAAGTAGCAACATGAATAGGAAGACCTACAAGAAGGATAACAAACTGCTGAACAGTAAGTTATTTCAAAAAACACAGAAATTTAACAAACAACCTATCAGACAAAAGCAACAATGAAATTTTTTATTAAGCGACAGAGCTTCATGCAATAATATTTATAACTTCCCCTTTTAGTCGAACTATTAGTTTAGTCAAAAATACCATTTCAGTAAGTATTTGATGCAGCAACATACTTTGCCAACTTAAGTTTGCAGAAGTAAAACTCTAAATTACTATTGCTGGTTGTAAAGAACACAACAGCTCAAGGGAAGAACCATAAGCTTGTATTTACAAGAAAAAAAAACCACAGCAAAAACCCAAACAACAGCTTCACGTATAAGGAATAAAAAACAGTTTTGGTTTTTGAATTTCAAAAGCAAAATGCTGCGCTGAATTCTGTGAGAAAGTAAATACTGCATCTGTGCTTCTCCAAGAAAGAGGAACACTTTGTGAAAATTATCAACTTGCATCAAAAGGAGCCAGTCTTACAAGAACAACAGGTGTGGAACCAAAGCTGACAGTTTTTACCAAGCCTACGTAGGTAATTATGGGGGGGTTGTTAGTTTTTTTAGTTCCTTCCATCCCACTCCCCTCCCTCTGCAAAAATACCTAGCTGCAATTACAGGTATCCATGGTGTTAATTCATCTGAATGGTTTCCTATGAGCCAGTCAGTATCTGGAAAGAGATGACTGTCACCTGGAATGATCGTAGCTTCCTGAAAAACGGAACAACACAGTAAGTGAATCCTATTACAGGTTTCTTTAAAGCATTTTATTTAAAGCACTAAGCAATAATATAAAGTAATACCAGCTGTTAAATACAAGGTGAGTGAGCACCACAGATACCGTTTTCCTCAGTTATCAATTTTTTATAGCTACAGAGAAGAAATTAAGTAACAAACACCCACAAAACGTGGGTCAGGAAAACAGTGGAATAACAACTCTGATTATGATATCTAACATTTAATTATATATAAACAAACATCATACACTAAATTATGATTTCTTGCCAGTCTCCTTCTGTCACTTGCAGGCCTGAACTCAGTTTTTCAGAAAGGCACTTAATTTGCTGTCTTGGAGCCTGTAGGACTCACACAGCAATTAATCAGAACACAACTTCATTGTTATTTTCTCCTCCTTCACAGATGCTGCCCAAATCAAATCCTAGTATACAGAACACCATTCTTCACATTATATTCACATATAATAGAACTATAACAAACAAAAGAAAGCCCAAAGAAAACAAACAGGATGAATTCTTCATACAGGCTAAATTCAAATGTTCTACAGTGGCTATGATGTTTGTGCCTCACAAATACATTTTCTCACTTTGAACGGAGTTCAGCATAGAAAGTACTGAAGATGTTGACACCATGGAAGTAGACACTCTTCCCTGAAAACATGTATGAACATTAAAAGAATTACTGGGCAAAATTGAAAAAAGTTTTAGATTTGAATTTCCACAGACCTTTAGGAAAAGTTCTGAAAATTATGCCCATAATCTCTTCTTATATAGAAAATATATGTTTTAAGTGCTTAAAATTCACATGTACATGCAAAGCAGTATCTGTATAGGAATTAAAGAATCAAATAAAACAAAACCACTTATTAGGGAATTTCAGACTATCTTGGTTACTTTCCAAATCCCTCTTAAGGATCAATATGGTGATTGTTCCCTTAAAATTGTTCACTTTAAATACTACAGCTCATTTTTAGATATGTATAAACATTTCTAGATAATGAATGTAACAAGTTTTTTTTGGCAGATTATTGGATGTTAAATTACCAAGCCTTTGGTAAGTGCTTTCTTAAGGTTGATTAAACACGTTACTCATACTTCACATTTTGGTTTTGATTATTCAATTTAGGCATAACATGAATTATCAGCGCCACACTGCCCATTTTGACAGCCACTCCTAATCAAATTTGTATTCACCATGTCTGACAGCAGTTTGGAAACACAGAGTGCCACCTGTTACATCCATTTAGGTTGTTAGAATTGTACTGAACCACAGAGGTGGCAACATCCACCCTGCAACTCGAGCTGTAAGTAAAGATCAAAACAAAATTAGCTTCAGGGGTAACAACAGGCTGTGAGCACATGCTTTTTCCTTCTGTGACTCCTATGGCTACAGGAGCTTTGCAAGATCATCTCACCCCTCCTGTTCACTGCCTAACTCCTTCCAGCATAAATCATCACTTTCCTCAGCATATATCTTTATTGTTTCTTTCTGGGCAGAAAAAGGAACATGTAATACAAAGATAAAGAAACAATGCTGTTTAGCATGATCAGATGTGACTTAATACAGCTCAATAGGAATGATGGAGCACCACAGCTTGATGTTTTGGGTTGTTTGTTGAAGCTTTTCAGCAAGATCTGCTTGCAGACTGCAGTAAAGAAATATGGCAGTTTTGGCAACTTGTACCCAAAATGGCGGGGTGGCAAAGAGAAGGCTACACAACACTGAAATCTGTGACCTCCCATCTGTGAAAATTGATGTTCTTTCCTAATTTAATGTGTTAACATCCAAAGATATGTTGAATGAACTTTAAACAATACTACTACAGAATAACTACAGGTGGAAAATTATTTTAGTATAGTGAGAGCTGACAATTTTTGACAGAACAGAGTAAGAAATTTTAGACCTGCAGAACAAGAAACCAGGAACACTTCACATCCAAAGGGCAACACTGGCTCATTGGCACCATGCTTTAATGACTATCAGATTAAGAATGCCTGGAATCAAAGTGAATGTTCCTGTGCTCAAATTGTTCATAAAAATGCTAACATGAAACTTGAAATATAATCCCTTTTGCAGACTCATTTTCCTGTTCATTTTTGAAGGCTATTATTGCAATTATTTAGGTTGGCTCCTTTGAGGTTCAACAACAATTTTGCCCCCAAAACAGAACATAGCACTAGAAGGTCAGAATCACTTTCAAGAAAATATCCAAAATTATGAGTGGCTTTATTATCTTTTATGAACTAGTGGTGCAAACAAAGCTGCTTAATATGATCCTCCAGTAAAAAGAAAGCTTGTTTCATGGTGTGCATGTCTGTACATGCAGTAAGATATCATGCCAGTGGTTCTTGGCTAAGAAATAAGCAAGTTGTAAATATGCAAGGGTACAATACAGTATTTTTCTCCTAATTCCCTTTACAATTTACTTTACCCACAAGGGATATGGCTAGCATCATACCAAACCCTTGGGTCCCTTTAGACAACTGTCTCTAAGCCAATATGCTTCCTTACACTTGCATCAATACAACCTGAAACAATGAACAAGTGAATAAATGTACGTATCAGTAAGACTGACATACATTTGCATAATACCTCTAAATGTGTCTCTGGTCCATACATGTCCCATATTTTTCTTCTCCTCACATCAATTCCTCTGCCTGAATGCTGAAATATTTGAACAACAGAAATATTCAATTTAAGTACTACTTTTAGCAGAAATTCCAAATAGGTTCAGTTAATGTACATACTAAGTTCAATCATTTCATGCTAAAGTTTAGACATGTAACAAAAACCAGCTTTGCCATTTCAGGCAGAAGCTGAATACTTTTATTCCCTTTCTTCCCTTTTAAACATGAAGGGAATTACTAGGAAATCTTAAGAATCTGGTTCAAAAATTTACCTGGGCACACCTACTGACACTGCTCTTGAAAATCTGTATCTCTACAAATGTAAAAGCAGAGGTGTTGGTTTTTGATTTGTTTTTAAAATATCAAAACCTTTCACAAGGTGAGTACTACTGCAGCACCCACAGGCCTCAAAGAAGAATGCTACTCCAAGCAGTCCTTAGTGGAGAACCACCTTTCAACTACTGAAGCCCAAACACTTTTTTTCCCTGTTTGAATTAAAGGGAAAACTAAAGACTGAAAACTAAACCAAGAAATGAAGAATGTGTAGCATTTGAAATCCAAGAACCATGTGCAGAACTAAGCAAAACTGATCACTAAAAAACTCATCAAACTCTCATACATGATTTTTTTGACAGTCAGTGTTTGTCAGCACTGAATGAATGACTGATTGACTGAATGAAAAATCCACACAGAAAATAGCAGCTTACGTTACACAGAAGTTTTCTGGGCACACAGGAATAGAAACCTTGTGCTGGAAGAGCTTGGAACATTTCCCTACTCCCCCAATGACATCTCTTTATCTAATAAGAGACATTTATTTCCTCTATAAATTTTCCCATGTTCTCCCAAAAGTGGAAAATGCAATTTTCTGAAACAGACAGACCCAACTTCAATGGGTTTTGTTTAGTCTTACTTTTCTTTTGCTGCTATTTCAGAAACTACGTCTCAACAAACTGAATTATGCTGTTGCCACATTTTTACTCCCAGAAGTACAGTATGCTGTTAGGCATTTTTAATTAAGAAATGTCAGGACTGCTTTCAAAGATACAGAAAAACTTTTTCAAGACATCACAAGTAGAACTCAGTTTGGATAAAAATAAGTTCATGAACACATCTTGTGAGAGAGAATCTATGTCAAAATTCCACATTCCTTTCTGCATAACTAAAATACTCCATTACTTTTTCATTTTCCTCTTAGTTTCTCACCCCCAAAAAAACATCCCTGAATTTAAATGAAATACACTAATTAAGATAAATAAATGAATGGTTTCTAATCCTCTGGTAGATTTTTCTGTTAGTAACAGAGTGAAAAAATCCTGTTTTAGCAACATGAATTAATTTATTTTGGCTATTTGCATGCCAGATAAAAGGAAAGCATAACGAGAATACTGGCACTAGTTTTTAATAATTATTTTAAAAAGGATTCTATTTACCCCTTCATTGTTTAGAATATGAACCAGCAAACCATTTCCACATCCAAGATCTACAAATGACTGTTTCTTGGTCAACCCTTTTTCTTTTCTCTCTTCTTCCCAAAGAATCTAAGACAAGAAAACAGAACGTATTAGACTTCTGCTCTCAAGTTTCCCTATAAGAGACCATCAAAGGTTATTGGAGATGAAAGGAGAAAGGTGGAAATGCAGATTTGACAGAAAATATTCACTGCACTTACAGATAAAATAACTTTAGAGAAAAATTTAAAAAAAAAAGAAAACCCAAAACAAAACAAAACCAAAAAAACCCACACACAAAACAAAGAAAAAAAACCAGAAAACCACTGTTTATGGAGTGGAACAAAAATTATTTTGCAAAGTATCAATAGTTTCCTAAGTGCTAAGCACATCTTCCACTCCATTTTGAGTCATCGGGAGTTGAAATTAACCAGAGCTTTACAACTCTGGGCTAGAATGAGAATAAATGTAAAGTAAGTTGCTAAACAATGGGTACAAGAGAAAAAATGTGAAAAGCAAGGGAAGTATCAAGTAAACTTCATCAGTTTCTCTGCAAGTAACATCACACAGATGCATTTATATCCACTGTACTAAAGAGAGCATTTCAGCAGAGCTGAAAATAAACCCCAAAATATTCTCTATAATCTCTTGTTGATATACTGGTACATTTAACGCCCCTTTTACAGAACAAAGCAACAGTGTTACCTAGCAAGTTAACTGCCCCAAATTCTACGCCAGCTAAGGGACCTCAATTTTAGCCAAATTCTAGTCCCTGATCTGTACATAAGTAGGTATTTTTACACAGATATATAATCTGTAATTAATAAGTGGCTGTTTGTCTGCAGAGCATGGATTAACCTTCACCATTTTCCAACTCTTTTTCCTTCAATGAGAAGTTAGAGACCACACATTCATAAGTCTGCACTCTGATTTGTCACTATGGCTACCAAAAATCCTGAAGAGTTTTGCTAGAGGGAAAGAAGCTGAAGATAAACATAGTCTGCTAATCTCATGGATTATGTTTTCAGATTTACCAATCATTGCATTTTGGCACTCCAGGCAGTATCCCCTAATTGCCTCCTTCACAGAGCTGACCTATCCTCCAATACCTGCAGAGTTTTTCACAACACAAACTCAACAGCTTCGTCCTTGGCCATGTCCCCGGACAGTGGAAGATCTCCATATGATTGCAGAATAAAATGAGGTCACAAGTAGATGCCATAATTAACACTGGACTTACCTTTTCTTAATCACCTGTGTAATGTACTTCTAAACAATGAGTTTTATACATTATCATATGGATCCTGAGCATCTTGCAGCAGGTTAGGTTATTAATACCATACTAAGTTTCCATTTACATAAACTGCATATTGAATGACTTTAATGACCTTCTGAGAACTACTGCTATATTAGCCAAAACATAATCACTGTAAACCAATATTCACATGTATAAAAATGCTAGCACTCCAGAATTTTCTTGTGGCTACAACTACATTCCTAATTTTCAACATTGAATATTAAGATGGTGGTAAAAATGGTAAAGATGAGTCTATTACATAGCTATTTCCACAAGCCAGTATCTAAGGTTCCAAGAGGTTAAACACTTAATTAACAAAATAAATTAGTCCTCAGTGAGTACTGTAAATGAGCTAACTTACTCACAAATACTGATTTAGGTAAGATGTTACAAGTATAGTTCAATGTAGACATGCTCTTAGCATACCCTGGATGGCAAGCAAAAATATTTATGTGCCTGTCTTTTAAAAACCTGAAGTTTTTAAGAACTGCAGGTGGCAGAATTTTCATAGAATCTTAAGTAGGTAGATGCTTGAGAAAACTGCACCAAGCATTTAGCTGCACTCCTAGCATCTGCAGTTGGCTTTGTTACACTTGAAGATGGGATTTGAGCTGAAATTTTATCAAGAAAAGGCACAGCAGTGAAAACTAATAAGTTTTATTTGTTCATGGTATAAAATGAGTAATAGAAAAATTTATAAAACAATCAATCCTAATCTCCAACTGATCCATCTTATTACTTTCTACATTAGTGCTTTTGGCTTTCTCACTTACAAATAAATAAATCTTGTGTATGTAGATAATAAATTTCCTGTGACAGAAGACTGCAAATCTTCATCATATCTTCACAAGTAAGTTTTTGTTTACCTCTAAAATTATCTTCTTTAGAGAGGTTCTATTATTAGGAAATATAACCTTACAGCATATCATTAGGTAAAGCAGTTCCCTACCAGCAAGTAAGTGGCAATGGCAACATCTTCATAAACAAATTTCTCAGGATCTGTCACTTCAGGCCACACCTTCAGGAAAAAAAAATAGAATGAGAAAATAGATAAAAATTTATTTTCTGCATTATCTGAAATAACCTCAAAAATGCTCAGACACAGCAATTCTTATTCACTTATTCACCTCAGTAGGTTTCTGGACTTCACAGATTTTGCATTTTAACCTCATTAGAATATACCCAGGGAATACAAAGACTGTTTGATTCAACCAAACAATAAAGTTTCTAAGAACATTTTGGCTCCACATGAGCAGGTCACAAGTAAACAGCTGCATCTGTTCTGTAACAGACTGTGTATCTTTTACTTAACTTTCTCACAAGAAAAAATCTTATCTATACCCCTGCAACATTAAGAACATGAACATTTGTAAATCTCTTTTCACAAGGGAAAGGGCCTAGAATTATGCTGGCACAACAGAACATGAAGAATCAAAATCTGAAGTAAGAAGACAGAAAGTGCAAGTATTATTCCCAAGTGTTACTTTGTAAATGAAGAATGGAAACAAAGACTAAAATGCTCAGCAACATCAATTCGACATCAGAACTAAAGACTCAATCGTTGCCTTACCCAAAACTCTAATTCTCCTCTCCTATGTATCTTCCCATTAGTACAGAAATATTAACAGTAAAACCTTTCAGCATTTTCACTGTATGTTTTACAAAAGCATTTACCAATTTTTTCGTTTGCAGCTAGGACCGAGTTTGCAAGAATACAGACATTACTGCATACAGCACTCTGGTGCTCTCCAGGATAAGAAAAAAAATTACAACACTGTTCCTTTAACTCAAACACATATTAAAATAGTATCCAAAGGTTTTGGAGAAGGAGGTGTCTTATTTATGCCTTATAAAATGTGGATGACTATTTATTCCACTGACCTACTGCTTCCTTTTTATCACAAGTGATACATCCTGGAAAATGCATAACTCCTCCAAATATTTATTGTGAATCTGGCTCTAAATCCTGCTTTTCCAATTAAGTTCTTCCAAGTACTGAACTGTTTTATTCTCTCTATATACCAAAAAACCCTCCCAAAACATGAAACTGAAAAACATACATTGTAATTCAAATGCTTACTTTATTTAAAAAAAAAGGAATTTATTGAAAGAAGCAGCTTCATTACACAAAGAAAAAAAAAAAAGGAAGGATAATATTACAGGATTTACTGTTAAACTTACCTTTACCATCTCTTTGTACTTTTCTTTGAGGTCCTGATAAACCTTGCTGTATTTTGCTACTGAAATAAGTGAGAGTGTACTTTTAAACTCACTGGGCTTTTGCTCCACAGACCATTTAGCCAGTTTGGACAAAAGTTCGTTTCCAAGCCATGCTAGCTTGGGGTACACAATTCCATCTGAAAACCAATCTTCTGGAAATGGAACTACAACAGATACAGACGATGAAAACAAACAAACAAACAAACAAATAATTTAGCTGAAATAATGAAATGCTGTATTTATACCATCTGAAGGAAAGAGAAAACAAGGATTAAGTGGAGAAAATCAGAGATAGAACTAGACTGGAGAATAAGTAAACATAAAGAGAAACAAAAGGAAAATAAACCAGTGAAGTTACTGAATAATGGAACAGTTTCCCCTGAATTTTGCTAGTTCATTATCTCTCAATTCAAACACTGTACATAAGAGTCCATGCTGCATTTAACATAATAAATAAGGACTCACATATGATGAGCAACCTGATTTCACAAGATAGCCAAAAAATAAACAGTGAAAGTCAGCTTTTGAAATTCCTGAAAAATAACAGGAAAATTTAAGAGAAAAATATATCCATTGTCACAACTCATTATTTCATCATGTCTAACTTTATTAAGATTTTATTAGAGCTACATCCCCAGATGCTCAGGACCAAACTGAATGGTCTACATGTCAATGACTAAAGCTCAGTCATTTACAGCAACTCCAGGGACCCTCACCCTAACTAACACCCACAGAACCTTTCTCACAGGCACTGCTACATCCTCGTGACCAGAAGAGGCAGATTTTTTCTGGACCACACAGGGGTACAGTCATGTTTACATTCAAAGGTGAAACAGGTTTGTTTTACGTTATTCTGGGTATTGCAGGTGTTTCTTTTTAGAGAACACTATGCACTCGTATCACACCACTAGTGTAATTTACTAATCAAGCAGAATATTGTAAAATCTAAATTGCCTACATACCAATTCCAAACCATTGTGTGACTCTTGCAACAACTTACTGTTCACTTCCTCTCTCACCCCCACACTTACCATTCCTCATCTTTTATGTGTTTGAGTTGAATTTGATAAATATTGCACTTCTTAACCAGGAATTTTCCTTCACTGTTTTCCTCCAAAGGCAGAAAGGTCACAGTTCCATTGTAAACATCTGAAAAGATATGCAAATAGGGGCTTATTAAGGGTTAATTAATGGTGCAACCCACTCTGGTTAGCACCAAAATGAACTTCTGCCTGCAAACCAGTGAGGCAAGATCTAAGACAACAGAGAAAGAACCACAATGCCAGGAATAGATCTGTTTCTTGGTGTTGCTGACATCTGAAACTACCAGACAATCTGAATTCTCCAAATTTAGCATTCTATCACATGACATTTCCAAAATATCTAGGGCTGAGGAGGAGTATCCATTTTCATCACACCTAACTACTTTAATAAAGTAAAAACTAAACAATAAGTTTTTTCTAGTATACGACTGCTGCTTTTCCATATCCCACAGCAAATCCAGAGTCCTGGGAAGCAGGTGCATATGCAGTACTACTTCCTCTAAAAATTAAAAAATCTTTTTAGCTATTGTTTACCCAAGGCAGTTTCTTCAGAATAGCTTATTAAGTTCTCAGTTTTGAAAATGTTTCTTTAATTACCGTCAAAACAAACATTCTTGCAACTACAAAAATGCTACACTGGCTAAATAATCAATTTTCAATGGACTCCAAAATTTTCTGAGTTAGACACAAAAGAATTAATTAGTAATGTCAAGTCTTCTATCTTGTCCCATCCTTAGCAATTCCACCTCTAACATTTTATAATTGTAAACAAATTAATTTAAAAAATCTCCCAGGCTTTTCCTTAGAGATATACTCTATAGATGCAGCTCAGGAGCATCTTCTCTTAGCATCAAAAGAAAAAGTAAATCAAAACTGCAAAATATAGTATTTTTTTGAAGGCACCAATTTTTTTGAAGGCATCAGGTAAGAATCACAGGCCTCAAGAACATCCCAAGGGTGCCCCATAAATGACTATCAGTCTTTCTGAATTGTAAGTCGAGTTGTTTCTGGAATTCTGATTCTTTCCAAAACATTACTAATAGAATTTAATCTGTATCAACATTTTTTACAAAATTCATCTTAGAAATGGTGTCAAGTTCTACCTTATGTAAGTTTGTTTACATTAGCAGGATTTATTGCAGTGTATTACCATCATACAGTGCAAAAAACAGCCCAAAGCAAAAAAAAAAAAAAAAAGTTGAGCTTCTTTCTTAAGCAATACTAAACATTAAGAAAGGCACTTCTTCACAAACACTTCTACTTGGCCTGTCACTTCTACACGTAACAGGAATTCCTGAGTGTCGCAGGTCTTCGGCCTCTGTGATTTGTATTTCAACTGCTGAAACTTCAATGCTTCCTGGCACAACGAAAGGTAAAAATAAATCTTAACCACACGATCGGGACAAAAGTCCGTGCTCGTTCCCACAAATAGGGGAGAAAAAAGCGGCATTTCTCTCATCTGCGAGACAATCTCTGAGAGGACAGGTCCGCGACAGCCCCGGCCCCTCACAGCTGGGCTCCGGGCCCGGCCCCCGCCGCCCTCAACGCCGCCTCCGCTCACCTCGCACCGCCAGCTCCCGGGCCGGGGGCGCTGCGGGGCGGCCCCGGGGCAGCAGCGTCCTCAGCACGGCGCGGAGCTCGCCGGGCCCGCCCCAGGCCGTGAGGGGCGGCGGCAGAGGCAACTGGCCCCGCACCTCCCTCCAGAGCCGGCCCAGCTCCGCGGCCCCCGCCGCTCGCCCCTCCTGCCCGCCGCCACCCCCGCCTGCCCCCGCGGCGGCGAAGGATGGAGATATCTCCCCGCCCTCGCCGAGCGGCACCGTCCCCTCCGCCTGGACAGCGGCGCCGCTCAGCCGCCTGTTCGCCACCTGCGGCTTCTCCAGCCACACGCGCACGGCCGCCCAGAAGCCGCGGGGCAGCGCGGCGCCGCCGGGGTCCCGCACGGCCGCCGTCCCCACCAGCCCCATCCACCGCCCGCTGCCGCCGCGCTGCGCCAGGAGGCGGAGCGCGTCGCAGGCTGCTCCCGTCAGTTCCCGAGGCGGAGACGGCGGCGGCCGCAGGTACGTACCGGGTACCCTCGCCTCGGCCTGAGTCTCCAAGTGCCGCAAGGGACCGCTGCGGTGCCGTCCTGCGGCTGAAAACACGGGGAGCCGCCAGCTCCTAGCAGGGCGTGGGGCTGGAGGGTCGTCACCGCGTGTGCAGCTCTGTTTGGGGAAGGTCTGTGCCGCTGTGACAGCGAGCGCAGAACAGCTGCCTGAAAACGCCTCTGGAGAGCAAACTCCAGACCGGGACGGCTGACTGACACCGGACAGTCACCCGGGCCATCAGGGAGATGTCTCGGTACACCTTTTTCAGCAAATAACAGTACACTATGTAGTCTGGTTTTGCCCTGTCTGAGCAGAAGCGAGGCCCCGCCGTGAGCTCGGGCCGCTCGAACCGCGGTGGTGCGATGAACCCGCACGGAAGCGGTTCGTGCCCTGCCCTTACCCTGCCCGGGGCTGTCCTGCTCTGGGAGACTGCCAGCAGCAGATTGCTCGGAAATGCAGAGCCGCTAGAAAACAAAATAAAACACTGGTTATGTCATCTCTTAGCCATAAGGGTACGGTATCATTATTCTTGGCAACTACCAAGTGTCTGAGCTGTGACATTATTATGTAAGGTAGTTGAGGATAGTACCCTGCAGACTGACCTTTGCCCCCGTGATTTGTGACCCGTTTTTGGTGCCCGGGTATGAATTTGAGTTACTAGCAGGAGCACTTTGCACGGAAAAAGGTTTCCAACTCAACATTTCGCAGTGAAACTGCAGCAGTTCTTTGCAAATTGAAAATAATGTGGGTTTTACTTCCGCCTTCACACACGTTTCAAAATTTCAGAGCAAGGCTGAAATTAACACTGAAGTTATTCTTTAGGGCAGCCCGTTGTTACTCTCCTATTATAACCACGTCTTTTGATTTCTTAATTAGTTTTGAAGCTGTTGACTTGGACCCAAATTATATTAAAACATTGTGTGAAGTCAGAGAATTTGTAATATATTTTCAGTACAGAACGCTTTTTTTATGAACTCTTAGGTTTTCTCATTTGGGTAATATCACTGATTTGCAATGTAAATAAAGTTAGATGCAATAGCTGCAATATTAAAATGCTTTTTTTTTTCTGTTTTATGAGTAGAAGGCCTCCAACTGCTGCCTGATTTACCTATTTTTCCAGTTACAAGTGTAGTATCTGTTTATTTGGCCGGAGGTTGAAACACTTTCTCAATGTCTGGTTTATTTTGTTTTTTTTTTTTAATTTTCTCTCTTTCCAAACCCGTTGCTCAGTACTGGAGCTGCGTCTTCCTAGAACTGATTTGGAAGTCACATGCAGGAATACTATGCTGCTGTTCTCCTCTATGTTTGTACTGTTCAGAACTAGAGGATGACCTCCATAAAAGGATAAGGTTGAAAGAAAAGAGAGGTATCAAGGAGATCATGAGGGGGAAAAAGCAGACTGCTGAAATAGTTTCTGTACTTCATTACGTCCAAAGTCTGAGCCCTTGGCCGGCCCTGGGCCAGGATGTCCTACCTATACCTTTGAGTTGCTTCTTTCAGCCAGTCCCGTTAAATCGTGGCCAGGTTCTCTGCCCTGTCCGTGGGTTTTGCACCCCCAAGCACCGCGGAGATCTGTGCCGACTGCGTGGCGGCAGGGATCGCTGGGTGGGCCTGAGCAGCAGAGGGCTCTCCAACACCAGCTTCTGGAAGCAGCAGAGCATGAGCCTCTACTTCTGTGGGCCGGGTTCTAATGAAAAGCAAGATTGTCCTCTCCTGAACCAGTGCAGTTGTACCTACTGACAGGGAAATCCTGCAGGGTCTGTGCAGTTTTGTCGTGCTCTTGCCTCACCCATGAATGCACACAAAGTTGCCAGCAGATTTCGTGGGGCCTTACTCCATTTGTTGTTTAAGACATGGTGTTTTCTTGCTTGGGTCTTTTATCACCCCCTTTCTTATTACACAGTATGGTGATAACCAGTGGTGTCCCTGTTTCATATTTAGCTCATATTTTAATAACAAAGATGGTGTAATTTACATTGGATCAAAGGCATTTTTTCTTACTTTCTATCAAGCCAGTTGAATTAGAAAAAGGGAAGGGCAAGCTTTTGGTTGCTTCTCCAGTGCTGTACTCATACATTTAAAGAAGTCCATGGATTTAATTAACAACTCTTTTAATTTCTTTTTATAATTAAAAAACAGACATTTGTGGTGCTTCAGTTTGTGTTTTATCTTTTCTTGTTTGCTGCAGTTTAGCTAACAATGAATCAGAAAGAAATGACTGGCAACCAAAATTCATGGGATAATTTGCTACCGGATTTCCCTAAAGGCCCGCTTTCCAGATATCGTAAGAAAGCTTCCTTCAACTGGAAGGAGATGGCAGTGTTCATAGATGGTGAAGATATCATCCAGCTGAAGGTAAATTTTGCAAGAATTGTACGCATGTTTTAATTGTGGAGATATCAGTAGAAGTAAGTATGTTATTTTTTTAAAAGGGAGTATAGTTAATAATACGCTGTAATTATGGAGCATGAAGAAATTTGATTTGTACAGCGAATTTTCAGAACAAAGCTGAATTTTTAAGCAATCTACTCTGCTGTCTCATAAGACTTATTTAATTACTGCACATCAGTACAGGGTAGACCAGCAGGTGCTACATTTCAGAGCTTGGGTGTTCATTTCAAACTGAGAAATAGCTATATTCTACTATATTTCTTTACTGTTTGCATTAAATCATAGATCACATGGTTTTGCAAGGCACTTATGCAGAGCTAAGTTCAAGCCACTGTCAAACAGAATTTCTGTCTTCCTTTGACCTAATTTCATACGATGTTCTGTGCTTGCATTAATGCTTATGTGACATTGCAATTGGAGATTAGCATGTGAACCTTGCTGAAAGCTAACCCTACCAAGAAAAGAGATTAACTGCAGCACAAGAGATGGTGTGGAAATGCATGACTTGGAGATATAGGAGGAGAAAGTTCTAGCTTTTTGAAGATGGTGTAGATTTACGTGGACTTAAGCTAATCTTGAATCTTCACCATAATTATAAAAATCATAGCAGGTAGATTAGAGAAATCAAAAAGTCCTGGTTCTGCATCTGACTGGTGTGTGTTAGAGCACAGAAAAAACCACAAGTGCTCTGTGACTGAAGGAGTTTCAAAGCTGTGTGGGCATGTAGAGTTGTTACACACAGAAGGGGAATGACTGCCTTTCAAAGGAAAGAGCAGGGAGCCTGGGTTTCTTCCTTATGTGAAAGACAATTAAGAAGATGTGGATGTCTTGAAGACAGCCATATTATATTATCTAATACAAAAAGGATCATAATATTAAAAGATGCACATCCCCACATTGAAGAGCTGCACATGATGGTTCCATTAAATGGAGCCTTTTTTTACTTTCATCTGGGAACAGAGCAGTTGTGGTAGCTTAATGGTTTTACCATCATGGCATATTTCTATCTGGATGTAAGCCCTGAAGTTTTACCTTTATCCTCAGGCTGAGGGACTTTTGCCTCTTAGATTCTGCCAGCAGCTTCGTATATTGAGATACTGAAGCTGCTACACAAAGCAACTAAGTTTTACCATACTGTTCTTGTAGATTGAGAGTGAATCAGTGAATCACTTCATGATGAAGAAGTCATAAAATTTAGCTCCATGAGCTGTATATATGACAGACCATTTAAATATATTTTCTAATTCTCTGGAATTTTTGCTTTTTAAGTTTATACCTTCCAGCAAATGATTGTAGTTTGAGACTCAGTGTTACTCTAGAAGAAGGTGAACTGGTTTTGTTAATGCTTTTAGGTTACTATTCTCATGTCAGTTTTTTCCTCTCCAAGAACAGAATCTTCTCTGCTCTGGAAAATGATCCTCTTTTTGCACATCATCCTGGAGAAGATTTGTGCCGTGAGAAATATCAGGAGCTGACATTCTTGCGCTGTAAAAGGCTCTTTGAGTTTGACTTTCTTACTCAGCAAGAGATGATGGAGAACCCATTAAGGTTTTTTTGTATGGTGTGCTGTATAGGAATGTACGATTGGTCTCTATGTCTCCAGTTTTCCTTACATTGTGGTGTAAGTACAGTTCAATGGTTATAGTAGTGTATGTTTGAATTTAAGTAACTTCTAATACCATAATTGCTTTATGCCTATTTTATTAAAACTTGATCTTTTCCTTGTCCTTTCTTTTCAAAAATAGTATTAAATTTTAACTGTTTAGAAGAGTCAGAGAGCTGTGTGTAATCTTTGTTGTTAAACCCCTGTAACCCCTGTCTCCACTGGAATCCCACCTGGAAAGTAAAGGTGAAACAGTACAGAAAGAGATACAGAAAAAAATTTGATGCCTCTTTTGTTCACTCCTCTGCCTGTCTAAGGCAGCCAAAGAACTTGGTTGTTGGTGGCTGTGTGTTTGCTAAAGATGTGCGGGTATCAGAAACTTGCTTGCTTGAGCCCCAGTGTCTTAGTGAAGGGCAGAATCCAGAAGGAAGGGAAAGCAGTTTAAAGTTCCTGGAGTGGCTGAATTCTGTTAATCAGTTGTTTCCCAGATGGGTCTCTCACAAATAATGCTCAACATAGCTGGTCAAATATTATCAGTTGAATTAATTAATTAATTAATTATTACTAGTCACATAACTGGGGAGCATCTAGGAATTAGATGCATCTAGGAATTAGCTGCGTGAATATTCGTGTGGGAAAACTGAAGGTAGCTTTCAAATCAGCATTCTTGTTTGATCTTGAAGCAGTTACTTTCACTTCCCAATCTGTTAGCAGTAAAATGAACTAAAATAGTCTAAGTCTTCCTTTGTTTAAGGGAGCATCACTAAGGACAAGTGGAAAGGATTTCTAAGCATTTGCGATGAAGGCTTGAACAGGTTAGAGGCGGGACAAGGTCAGTCATCTGTAAAGGGGCCTTGACAAGATCAAATCCTGTCTTACCTCCCCCAAATATAGTCTAATTATAGTTTACTGTGCAGTCCACTTTCCCTGGTCTCTTTACTGGACATCACTATTAAAATCATGTGCAGTTTGTGCTTTTTGTTACACTGATTTCATTCATTATTTTATTTTTACAGATATTTGCAGGTCCAATTATGAGTGCTTCTAAGAGATTTGCACACATTTTGAAACAAACTTACAGCATGGAGGTAATTTTTTTCTAATAATTTGTGAGAAATGGACTCTGTTAGAACTGTGTCACTATTTGCAGTTTTGTGTGATTTCTGATCTCTTTACATACCCAGGTACCTCTAAATAGCAAAAGAAAAGACCATGGAGCAGATTCAAGCATTGGGCTCTGACTGTCCTCACTACTAGCTCATAAACCACTTCCAGGATATGTTTTAGACTGTCCAAGTTAACATGCAGGCAAAATTTGGGAACTTTTCCCGAAAGGCCATATAGATGACATTACACCAATTTAGGCTCTGTCCAGAGTCATTTAAGAGTATCCTGCTAGGATGCTCTTAAGCTTGACATGTTGCCAGAAAAATTCCATTCTAATGCTATAAAATGGAAAATAATAATGTCTTAATGCCAGAGAAACACCACATGGAGTTCAGTGGGGACTTGGGACCAAGTACTCTGCAGAATAAATGCAGCCTGTCTGATAGAGAAGGTGCCAATCCTGAACAGTTTCTCCAGTCTAGGCCATGTGGGCAGCATTCACTGTCTGGCCAGACCCTCTTTGATTTTGCAAGATAAATATTCTGAGTGCACTTAAACTGAGTTTTGTTCTTCTTTTCTTGCTGTTTATCACCCCAATAGCTGAATTTGAAATAATTTGAAAGTCTTGCAGTTTTAATTAATGTAATAAAGTGGTCTTGAACTGTGCCCTGTATCTCCTTATTTAGATTTTTGGATGTTTTGCTCTGACTGAGCTCAGCCACGGAACTAACACCAAAGGCTTACGGACTACAGCCACATATGATCCCAGCACTCAGGTTAGTCCTTGATGAACACTGTCAACCAGGCTTCCTTTCCATACAAAACTGTGTAAGAAGGAGTTGGTCCCTGCAGCTGTAGTCTAATTATAGTTCACTGTGCAGTCCACTTTCAGTATCACAGCTGAAACAGCTCTCTCAATTCTTTATTTGAACTCACAGCTCAGTTTAACCTAAGATCTAGGAAATGCTTCCCAGTCCATTAATCTGCTTTTCTTTTTTTTAACTGCTTAAATGAGCAATTTAAAAAGCTGTGTTTCAGGTTTTACAATGAGGTAATGAGCTTTCTGAACGCTTAAGTTTTTTCCTTACTACATGTGTTCTCTCCAAAGTTGAACACAGTAAGAGAGATCTCAGGTGCTGAAATGCAGTACAGAATAAAATCCTGGCAGTTAATGAATGTTTGCAAAACATTGCCAGGGTGATGAAAAAAAAATAGCTGTGACCTGATTTTTATTGTTTATATAATTTTCTTTTTCTTTCCTGGCTACAGGAATTTGTCATCAATACACCTGACTTTGAAGCTGCAAAGTTCTGGGTTGGTAATATGGGGAAACATGCCACTCATGCAGTTTTGTATGCCCAGCTCTATACTCCTGATGGACAGTGCCAAGGATTACATTCCTTTATTGTACAGGTAGGGTGGAAATATTGTGCTAATCCTTTTATTCTTTTGGGGAAGGGTGGGTTCAAATTAAAGACTTTGTTATGCTGTTCTTTATACCTGACCAGCAGATTCTTTATTTAATGCCTTCACAGTTTATTGCAGTTGTAACCATGATACTTCTTTAAAATGTTCACTGATTTTATGAAGGTTGTACAGCTAGTTTTATACAGTCAATTTTCTGCAAAAAACTTCTGAAAATACAAAAGAGCTGAAAAGTTTCCAGACGATCATGGTATTTATATAGTTGGAGCTCACCTGTGTCACATGAAGTCCTGAAAGTCTTGCACGGGACTTAGGATGATTTATGTCTGCCAATGCTTCAGGCTGATCTGCATGAAATCTGCAAACTTCTACCACAGAAATAATTTTGTAAAATTCAAGGCATCAGAAAATATGTTGGTGCAATAGAAAACTTATATGTAGTAAAATGTACTAGTTGCAGACTGAACAAAGTTTAATGCAGAATTGGGGAATATCTCAAAGCTGATTGTTACATAAAAATTCCATTGGTTTCTGCTGTGTCTGTGTACACCTGAAGGAGGTTTCAGTGCTAGTCTGATGAGAGCAGTCATTAGTGTTAACGGATATTTAACACAGTGATGTAATTACTGTCATCTTCCAAAGTAATTTTCATTAAAGTATCTATGTCCTGAATAAGAGGATGCATAAGTACAAGTTATATCCAGGATTATGTGCTTGAAAGAAACAGAGAGATCTCTTTATTGTTGATAACAGGGTACAAGTTGGGAATATTTTCAACCTTTGAAAAATTCAGCCAATAACTTTCATTGTTCTATTACTGAAATGTTTTGTTTCACTTCTGTACAGATTCGAGATACAAAAACTCTCCTACCAATGCCAGGTGTGATGGTAGGTGACATAGGAAAGAAACTTGGGCTGAATGGGCTGGATAATGGGTAAGTCAATACATTTGAAAGAGAAAACATTCTAGGTTATATCACAATGTAGTAGTGCAAAGATCCCCCTGTATCTGTTCTGTCCTTACTCCTGAAGTGTTCACTAGTGACTTTAAATTGTTGATATTTCTAAAAAAACCACCCAGACTGAAAGATCTTGATTTTCAGTATTTTCTGTCTGAATAAACAGCCTTTCAGCTTTTCTCACTCTTTGAAATGTGACATGTACTGGTATTCTGTGAATATCCCCAGGCAGTCTTGCAGTTATAGACTCTTCAACAATAATGGAAAAAAAATCTAGTAAGTTCTGAGTAAAGAACTTTATCAGCCTCTGCACCCATCTGGATGTAAGACTTTAATTATTTTTTCTGTTGATTTCCAGCCCACAGGAAGGCTAGTGGTGGTCCCCAGACAAGGTTTATTTTCAGTAAAGATTAAGATAAATGCGACCGAAGAGACAAACTGTGTATCTTGTTTAAACCACAGGATTTCTAGACTGCAGCCAAGAAAGAGAAGGCTAGTTATTTTCTTCTGTATTATGTGTGTACAGTTGAAATAAAAAAGTACCTGGCTCCATTTCTTAGTCATGGACTCCAAGGGCCTTTCTGTGTCTGCTTTACTACCAAAGGTGTCCGATGGGCAGGAGATAGAGTGGGGAAACAGAGGTAGATTTCTGCATTAAAACAGTCATTATGTAAAAATTATTTAAACTCTTGCATTAGTTATGTATAAAGACATAAACTTTAAATGGTAGAGAAGGGTTTCACCTCTTTATGCCTCAAATCTTACTTCTTTCTGTTGATTCAGCTCATTACAGATTTATGTATTGTCCTTCAAAATAGACCATTGCAGTAAATGCAGTATAGACATCTTAAAGTGTCCTGGTTTCAAATATTATGGCTTTGACTGTCTTTCCAGAAGGTTGTAGGAATTTTATGGTTATTTAGCTTATTATCATTGATTCTCTGTTTCCTGAAGACACAGAAGAAATAAATTTTAAAAACCTGAAACAACCCAAAATTAATTTATGGAGGAAAACTGTGAGAAAGACTTGGAAAAGAGGGACATTTAAGGTTTGATGGGTATTTTTTCCTGCTTCTGGATTACAGACTAGTAGCCGCCAGGTGGCACAGCAGCATGGGCTTGAGTAACTTAAATGTTATTCAACTTCAATATAGAACTATTTAAATTCTGCTGTTCATTCTTATATTGTAATATAGATTTATGTGCAACACAGGAAAGAAGAGTATGCTTGTTATGTGACTTTAAAATGTATGTAATTTTATATCCATTTCTCCATTATCTACTGGGAAAAAATAGAGTATTTCTTAAAATATGTGTAAATAACTGAATAATTTGAAATTATAATCCATAAAATACCCTTTAAGTGAGATACCAGTGGCTTCCTATCTGAATGTCAGACGGAGTACCTTACCTTAGTTGACATCATATGTCATTTAAAGGAGTCATAGGTTATTCCTATTTACTTTGTATGTGTTGTTTTAAAAAAATTATTACTATGTTCAAACAGTAGTGCCCAAAGAGCCCCAGTCATGGATATAGATCTCTTAAGTATGCATTAAGACAGTCCCTATATATAGCCCTGACATCTCCAACAGAGATGTTTGATTTTGTTCCTATGCTTCAAGAAATTTATGCTAATAATTTTCAATATGGGTACAGAGAGATGTTCCTGAACACTGATGAAGGTCATGGGGAAGAAATTCCAGAGCCTCCTTAGAAAATGCTGTTGATTTATGCTATTTAAGAAAACAGAGCAGTTGATTGTAGTTGTCGATTCTGGCTTTGAAAAACAATTAGTCTCTTGGGTTGTTTGGCTGAAAGCTGGTTTCCTGCTGATTCAGAGTGTAATGTTTTTAGTAAGAGAAAGAATTTCAGAACTAATGTGGGAATTTTTGCAGTGTAAATCCATTTCTAAAATTATCTTTCCAAATAATTCTCATAGTTTCCTAATTTGAATGTACAAAAATCACATAGTGTTTGCAGGTCTTTGTAACTAGCTGCCCTGGCAAAAAAAACCCGATAAAATCACTGTAAAATATTTTAAAATATTTTTCTTTCTCTAGGAAATTTACAATAATTTGTGTAATCAATGCATAAAGGGGTAAAAATAGAACTCTGTTTTTTCTTATGGAGAGTTTAGACTGGCTTTGTGTTTTGTTACTAAAGTTAAATCAGACTGCCACCAGGGGATGCAAATGCTTCAGTCTTCATTTTATATTAAAATGTCCACCTGTTGCTAGTGCTCTGGCAGTCTTTGAAATATGCTGCTCACTGTGGACCCAAAATGGTAGTAGCTGAGGGAAAAAAAACTACTGAAAAAATCCTTGAATATCTGTGATTTCAGGGACTTTTCACAAAAATGTGTGGCAGGCATAAGGAGTGGGGGGGTGACACTCACATGAAGCAAGAGCTGGGCTATGTGTTGACGTGCATTTCTGTTTCCTTCCTTTGGTGTGGGGGCTTTTTTGTTGGTTGGGGTTTTTTTGGGTGGGGGGTGGGAAAGGATGTACCTTAGCTACTGGAACCTTGCCCAAATTACCCATTATTTAATTGCACATCAGTAAGTTATTGACACTGAATTGGTGGTGAACCAGTTTCATGCCCAGTTTTAACTAGCAGCAAATTTCTGCTTTCCCCTCTCCAGAGATGGAAATGATGCCCAGCTGAATCTGCATGGGGAAGAGTGAAAATCAGCTATAATTGCATTTCTGAAGTGGTGCTTACCATGCCTGTCTTTGTAAAATGTGTTCTGAGCTCATTTGGCTGTGTCCACTGATAACATGAATACAGTTTGTTGAGCAGATAAAACCTTTTGTAAGGGAAGAACTAAAGAAATGAAACTGTCATTTTACCTTAAGCCTTTGTAGGGGAGAAAATGATCTTTCTGGACGAAGAATTGTTGACTGGATCTATGATAATTGTGGGCTTGGGAAAACTGTTGGGGTTTATTAGCTGTTTAACAGCCTTTCGTGTACAATTAAAATGTGGTCAGTCTTTGCACACATAAAACACACTAAGATGTTCAGCATGTTCTCTAGCAATCAGTGAGGGCAGATTCAGTGTTCTGGGTACTGAAAAGAAAACAAAATGCCCGAAAATAAATGGGTAAAAGGGGATTTATTGGACAGAAAAGCAATAAATTGTGTAAAAGGATGCCTTCTGGAAAGAGAAGGCTCAGAAAGCCCTCACTATAATTCCTTGTATATTGACAATATATACTATGATATATCCTATCACATGACTTCCAAGCATTTACAAATTGCTTTTAAATGGTTAATTCATCATTTGTTTCTTTGTTACTATTTCAGTATCACTGCCAATATTAGGATGCTGCTATTGCTTGTTTAAGGACAGAATAAATGAAAGTCTAGTCCTTTTTGTCTTCTACTATTTATCCTCTTAATGCTCATTTAGATTTTGCAACTGTTGCAGTTATTTCACTAGGAAGATAGGAGCTATAATACATGGTTGAAGCCTAAATAGTCTTTGGAGCTTCATCTTTCAATCTGAAACAGTAGTTCAGTGAAGATAATATCCATAATCAGCTTCTTTGGTTATTTGCTTCTACTCCCACACTGCCTTTTTCTTTCTGCTGTGATAAACATTTATGTAGCTGTAGGGGACTCAGCTAGGGAATTGGAACTGCCTGAAAATTAATGAAAAAAAATGCCACCAAGTTTTGCTGTCTTCAGTCAGATAATTTTTCAGGTCTGGTTCACTGCAAGGCCTTAGGAGTAGCTGTTTCAGTACAGGAAAAAGAACAGAGATGTAAGAAATCAAGTCTAAAAATCAGTCCTGCTTCCCAAATAAACAAGCTTGGGCTTGTTTAGTATGTTTTATTGACTTACAGCCTCTGACCTAAGTTTCAAACAATGTTAGTAGCAATAGCAATGAAGTGGCTATAGAAGAAAAAAGAATGTTAAAATGCCTGTGCTTGTATTTATGTTATCTGAATATACCATGAACACTTTAGTCCTTGTGAAAAGTGCCACTTCCACAGTTAAAACTAGGTATTTTGCAAACACATCTTGCATGTTTACAGTTTAAGTTAAAGCCGTGCTTTTTGCAGCAGAATCATTGACATTTCCCTGCTTTTCCCTCCCCATGCAGTTTCTGCAGTCAGGGTTGGACACTGTGGGTGCATGCAGTGCTGTGTGTGTTACTAGGCTGTGCTCACATTGCTGCAGAGTGTTGCCTTATCCCCTCACTTTTGTCATGTTCATGTGCCTCAAAATTCTACAGCCATAGCTACTTCACACTGAAAGGCCCTTGATGTGGGTGAAAATGGGGAAAGGTAGATTTAGATCTGGTCACACATTTGTTTTTTGACACACAGAAATACAGCCTCATATCTACAGTGAACTTCAACCAACCATTTTTGTTTCTTAGCAGAACTCTGTCAGCTCTTGACAGCTGCAGGAGTCTGCACGTCCAGAGCTCCTCACAACACTAGCACTTGGACTGTAAGAACTTCAGTGTGAGTGGGCCTTTGTGTGCCTGTGAAGTCCATTAGGTTAGGATTAGGAGGCCTATAAACTGCTATGTTGTTTTGTCACTGCTATTGAGCATTACTGTACAGAGCTGCATTCTTAGATTAGAGCCTTGATTGTAGAAAATAAAACTAAAATACTGCCACGCAGTTTTCCCCAGTGTCACTGTAACTCTCTTCAGCTCTAACCTTTCTTTGCGTATCAGTATAAAATATGTGGCAATTTTCTTTCCTTCTGCAAGTTTTTCATCAAACCTCTGAAATGTTATTCTTCCCAAGGTTTACTGTATCCCATAAACAGCCCTGATATCAGTTCACTCACAGCCTTCCAGTACCATTCACCTGCTTTCTGTTTCTGGCTGGAAGTCTGGCATTAGAGATGATTGCACCATCTCCAATGCAGTCAGTAACAAAAGCTGTCAGAAAAGGCATTTTAGTATGAAGTTCACCAAAGCATGTGTGAGCTATTTGTACTATAGGTAACAGCTTATTACTTTAGTACTGGCAAAAGGAGCTCATAGCTTTTCCAGCTGCTCCTCTTTTATCAGCATTACTGCACACCAGATGAATTGCTATTGCATGATTTAAAGTCAGTGAGATTAACTTAGTTTGAAATGTTCCCTAAACTACTGGCCAAAGAACCCAAACAAGAATGCTGCTATTGGAATGGCACTTCACTCTGCTCAGCTGCTCTTGGTAGAAATCTGTGTGATACAGGGTTTTTTTTTTATCTGTGGTAAGAAATGTGTCTACATGATGCAAAATTGCACATTGCTGTAGAACCCTGTGATATCTATTTAAAGTGACAGCTGTCTGTCTGTCTTGCTGAGAGGTCTTAATCTCAGTCACGCGATTTGCTGTGCTGAAGAGGCCCTAAGTAGGGCAGCTTTCAAACCTCTGCTCTTGTCATCACTGTGTGAAATTTAGCCATTTTCCAAACTTGCTGGTACATGATATCCCCATGACTGTGTATACAGTTCCATTATTGTAAGATATTTCTTCAATTCTTTAAGGAGATTTTTCCCCTAAATGCGTTGACAGATGTGGGCCAAGTCCGTGCTTTCTAGGCTAATAACCATTAAAAATGTGATCATTGACTTCATTAAATCTTAGTATTTATTTTTAATATGTTCCAATATCAAGTTCCAATTGGCCGGTATGTCTAACAATTCCCAATAGCAAAGTTCTTGGAGAAGCAGCATAACAGCAGTTGGCAGCAATCTCACAAGGTCACTTAACCCACCAGTCCTGTGAGGTTCTGCTTTTATTTTCAACACTCATGCTTATAGGCAAAATATCCTATTTCTTTACACATGGAAATTTTCTGTTGAATTTTTAATTGCTAGTTCTGCCGCTCTGCTTTGATTCTTAAAGTCTTTGCCATCTGATGTGCATATCCACATATCTTTATATAATATATCTGTAATGGATAATATCAAGGGGAAAATCTAAACTTTAAAAACCTGTTACTTGAATTCATTTTGATTTTAAGAAAATATCATATAATGATAGGAAATTCAGTATTCTGGTTCACTAGCTGTGAAAGAAGTTATTAAAGAAGGGTGTGCTTGTAGTTTTTAATCATAATAATTTTAAGTCATCTTTTATGTGGTACAGAATTAGCTTCCTTATATTTGTGTCAGACAGATTATAATATAACTTTCCTGAAAGCTTTTCACTCTTTCCAACAGAAGACTTCCCTTAGATTTAACTGTTTGGTATTGTATTACAGCAAGTGAAAGTGGGTAAAATTGTTTAGGTCATTTTGGGAGCTGTTTTGTTCAGCACACATCTGTCACATGTTCATTATGAGTAGGCTTGCAACTCCTAAAACTAGGCAATTGGTATATAAATTTATAAAGTAGTAGCTTTCAATTTGCTTTTTATGAACACTTGGGTCTCAAGCACAGGTCAATATAAAAAATTTTTACAACTGCACAGCTTTGCTCAGTGAATCGAACTAATCAGAACAGTGTAAAACACAACACGTAACAAAGGATAATTTGCCATTTTATTCATTGTCTCCAAGGTAACAAATGACAGAACAAAAGGAAGTGTCCTCAAGTTGTACCAGGCGAGGTTTAGGTTAGATACTGGGAAAAATTTCTTCACTGAAGGAGTGTTAAGACATTGAGACAGGCTGCCTGGAGAAAAGGGGTGGAATCGTCATCCCTGGAAGTGTTCAGAAGATGTGTGGATCTCGTACTTGGGGACATGGTTTAGTGGTGAACACAATGCTGCTGGAGTAATGGTTGGACTCTGATACTGGGGGTGTTTTCCAGCCTAATGACTCTATGAATGCTGCCATGGAATCTTCACATTCATCACATATGAAGCTAAGCATGTTCCAGTTACATATTTGCAGAGGGAAAGCCTAAGAACTGGAGCCCTTTGAAATGTGGTCCTAATATGAGCCCCAAAGTTTGTATCATCTCTCTGTTAGGTCAACTCTGCCTTTAGTCTGGCTTAGAATTCCAGTTTTTTATCACCCATTCAATAGCTTTTTAAAATAATATTTCATTGCTTCCTTCAATGCATCCTTGAGAGGGACCCTTATAAACATCCATGGAGCTTCCTTATTTTCATCACTCTGATTTTTTCTTTAAATTCTCATTTGCTCTGATGGCTTGTAAAAAATGCCATTGATGAGCTGCTGGTGTGCTGTGACTGGCAGGTATTCTGTCAGGAAAAAATTCTTCAGTAATTAGTGTCTGCTTCACTGTTTGAACACATTTGTAGCTTCCTACCTTATGCTTGCATTGTAAGGTCCTAGGAGGAAGCACCTTCTTGGAATCTGTATATGGACAGCAACTGTGAAAAAAAGAGTGTAAACTAGAAACCTAAACTTTGCCACACATGCTCTTCTGTAATTAAAGTAATGAGTAATAATAATTTAAAAGCTCAAGTTCTTTCTAAGATGCGTGCTATTGCTTAAAAATATCAGTCGTTGTACAGTTTTAGTTGTGATTCTATTTGAGATATAGGGAGCAGAGAATGTGAATTTAGCCAGAAGATCTTTCTAGAACGAGATTTTTTATTTTCAGTGATATGAAAAAAATATTAACATAGATGGAAATCAGATTTTTGGAAAATCTGAATTTGCTTCTATTACAAACTAGTGTAGTCCCACTGAAATTGGCATTTAACAAAGCACTTATTAGAATTGTTGAGGCAGCTGGTTCTTGGTTAGGATAGCACGCCTTTCTCTGTGTCTAAGTCTGAAAATACTGTGTATCTCTAAGGCTGAATAAATTCAGTATTCAGATATGTTTCCTTGGAAACAACTCATAATTTAAAAGCACGTGCAGCAATGCAGCCCTTATGTAATTTATTAATGTGAAAGACCTGGCTCTCGTGAGCCACATTAAGTAGATCAGCCTTTATTGGCAGGAAAAAGGAATTTTCTTTGATTACAAATACAGCTTTTCAAGTGCTGTTAGATAGTGAGATATTCGTGAGTGGGGTTGTTACTGCTGCTATTGTGCCAAATTGTGTTGCCCATTTGGGTGAAACAGTTCAATCACTTTCTTCCTGAAGAATATAAATACTCAGGACATTCTGCCTGTGTTAAGAACTTCCCTCTTGATTGCTGCTGGAGTGCTGCAATTTAGAAGGGGTTATCCTGCTCTTCCTTTTCTAAGATGCCACATTTCAGGGAACAGAATTCCTAATTTGAGTTTAAACAAAGGAAAATTTTCCTTTTGGTTCCTTCTCAGGGTACTCTCTCAGCTATGTCCTTATTTATATTGTAGTAGAATGAGTGATCCTCACAGATCTATGTTTTAGACTCATAAAAATATATAGTGTCTCTATTCCAAAGCAGTCTCCAGACTGGACTAAACAACATCTCAGTTAAGAATATAGTTCTGCAGAATTGTTTGAGGCAGGGAATTATTTGCAATGAGAATGGCCAAGTCCTGTTCTAGGTGCCAGAAGGAAGTTGTTCATCTTCCCAAGCTGTTTGACTGCTGAGATACCAACCTAGGCAACCTAAGTCACACAGCCTGAGAATTCAGTTCAGCTTTCTGAGGTGTCAGTGAAAGTACCTGTCAAATTCCCTGTGTACAAAGTCTCTAATATTAACTTTCCTTGTCCCTCCCCTCAACCAGAATACATTGCTCATCCTTCCATTACTTTTTTACTTCTTTCCTTACAAAGCTGCTGAAATGGTCTCCTAGAGTCAAGGAAGTGGGGTTTTTTTTGTTTTGTAAACATCTTTTTAATACAAAAAATCAAAAATCAGAAGAGTTACAACAAATAATTTCTCTTCTTGAATTTATTGTACTGCTCTGAGTCTGAAAGTCTATGTCCCAGGCATACTTCCCTAAAATTGCCTACCTGGCCTGATGGGCACTGTTTTCAATTCACTGACATTGCCTGAGATAATTTTGCAATGAGATAATTTTGCAATGCCTTCTTTTCTTGTGACTTTTTTTCTGTAATATAAACACCTCAGACTATGTAGACATAGATTTTATATTGTTTGTGTATTTGTTTAAACAGATTTGCCGTGTTCCACAATGTCAGGATACCAAAAGAAAACATACTGAATATAGCTGGAGATGTCACAGCTGAGGGGAAGTACTCAAGTTCTATCAAGGTATGAAACAAAGTCTTGTTTCATTAAATATACAAAGGTATAAGTAGGTTGAGAGACAGAGCAATGGGCCTCTTATGTCAGGAAGTACTGGATACCTGAATTTAAGAAGGCTGTTGACAATTTTACATGCTGTATGAAGGTTTGTTTTTTTAATTGCCTTTCAGAAATGTCTCAACTCTACTGAACTTTGTGCTCTTTGCATGACCCCACTGATCCCAAAGAGTTTAGAGTTTGACTGTGTTCAGGCAAGACTATTGTGAGTCTTGCCTGAATGCCTCATCTGAATGAGTCAAGAGACAAAATTCGCAAAATTGCTTCTGATCATCTACCAACTTGCATCTTTGTGGGGGTAAAATGAAGAGTTAGCCTCACCATTCACTCTGTGCCTTCTGTTCATTCAGGATGTTAAAGAACGTTTCAGTGCAGCTCTGGGATCCTTGTCCACTGGCAGAATTTTAATCACAGGACTTAGCATGACCAATTTAAAGCTTGCCTTGGCAATAGCCATTCGCTTCTCAGCAGCTCGCCGTCAGTTTGGACCAACTGAGGATGAGGAAATACCTGTCCTTGAATACCAAACACAGGTAGGTGCTTTGGAATTCAATCTACAGACTTCTATATAATGAAACTCACATTCAGAGCTACTACAGATCACAGTAGTGACTCTGAAGTTAGTGAAATTAAAGTTGTTTGTGTCACCTGAAGCATCATTCTAGTACAGCTGTGGGGGTTCATTCCAGCCCAAAACCTTCTCCTAGCATGACCAGGCTTTTAAAACAAGTTCTTGAACAGCAAAACCAAAAATAATCATGTTTCTCTGAAGTACCTAGAAACATTTGTCTTCTAAAACAGTAACCTTTTAAGAGAAAGACTGTCTTACATGCACATGCGAAAGTACTGCAGATGTAGAAAGTAGAATTTGCTTTTCTTTTCCTTCGTGAGCCCCATGAAATGGTTACAGCTCTGTCATGTTTGTTCTGAAGAAACTTATGAATCATGACTGACCCTGGCATGCCAGACATTTTAAAAACACATGGCAAAAATATGTCTTTGGTCCCCAAAGCTTCAGTGAACTTTTTCCCTTGTTTAACAGAATGCTTATAATAAATTCATGAAATGTGAGAACTAAAACAATATACCCATAATTTGTATAAAGAGAATTATATTTAAATGTAATTAAGTTACATTATAGGTGGTTATTGTTCTCTTCTCCATTAAGCAGTTTTCCATTTTGAACCCAGTAAAAATTAACGAGTTGGTTCAATATAATGACTATTAAAAACATATATCAATTTGTTTTCAAATCAATTTAATTCTTTTTTTTCCAGCAATGGCGTCTTTTACCTTATCTGGCAGCTGCATATGCCTTAGATTATTTCTCAAAGTCCCTGTTTGAGAACTTTGTAGAGTTTTTTGCAGGTGTGTTGACAAAGCAAAGGAGTCAGAGACAGGTGAGATGTTTACATATTTTCTCTTCACTAATTTCTTATTATAATAAACTGTAAACTGTTAAACGGAAGACCTATTTGGAAGTCTTAGGCTCCCATACCATCAAAAATGATAGAGCAATGTTTCAGAAATATGGGGCATGCAAAGTACTGATTAAAGTTGCATTTAGAAAAGCATTCCAATTAATTTTGATGGAGTGATTAAAATTTTATTGATTTCTGTGGGATTGAAGGTTATGTTCTCTTGCAGAATTTTTTATCATAAATATATTATGATGGTGTAAATTCAGTTTATAACTATTGTAAATGATTCTACAGGGACCATATATCAAAGATTTTCTGAAAATATACTAATCTTAATTCGTGCACAGACTCTCTGAGTCTGACTTGAGTTTGCAATTCAAATCCATGCATTAAAATAAATATTTTTAGCAAAAAAAGTTGACTTTTGAGTCTTAACACTGAATTTTTCACCCACAATCAGCCTACTGGAAGTTGTCTCTTTACAGAGGAAATAGTTTAATTGTCAGTCTCTGTGCAAGGACTGATTCTTAATCAAATTAACTGCCGTATTGTGTTTTTACAGCATATAAATTTCATTTATTTTTCTAATTTTCGGCAATAAAAAAATTTAAGGCCTACATACTGGCTGTGTGTATTGCTCAGGTCTTACTTAAGTCCTCAAGCATTTTCAGCTAAAGGAAAGCTCACAAAATAATTTGTACTAATGGTGGGGTATTTTAAAATCTCCTCTTTGCACAAAACACAGAAGGATCTTTTTGATTTTTTTTTTACCTGATACTTCATCTCTGGAGGTCTGCAGTCCAGTCACTAATCTTAGGGGAAACAGTGGCTATCAGGAAAAAGTCATGATAGGAAAGAATCTCATTGTTGAAAATTTTAAGAATGTAATCTTTATGGATTCCTTTTGTTCTACAGGAGATCTTAAACAGATCTTAAACCAGTCAGGGAGGTGCTCTTAAACAAGCTTTGGTTGTGTCAAGCCCCTATCTCCGGAAACCAGAATTCAAAATGCATTTTCAAAGGAAATTCAACAGAATTAGTGTAAATGGCTACTGTGATTCTCTGGAGTCTCTGAGTGTGTACATAAAAATTTTCCTGCTCCTTGCAAAACTGATGCTTAAAAGTTCAATGAAAACTGCATAAGGCAATAAATATTACAAATATCCTACTGCTGTCTGGGCAGAGAGAGAACTGCTTATGTCACAGAGGAGATAGAAGCTTTTTTTGGACAGGCCACCTTCAACCACCTGCTTCTCCATTTTTGGGAGGGAAAGCTTGGCCGGTGGTGAACTAACTCACCCAATGCTGTGCCAGCTGGTACAGCTGAGCTTAGATGCACCCATGTGTCCTGACACAAATTATTCCTGTCTCATATAGGAAAGTTGGTGCTGAAGGTTCCTCAGTTGTGGCAGGGATTTTCTGTGGCACCAAAGAATATGCTTTGCACTTACATAGATCTCAGAGAGTTTTATGCCTGTATTTCCAGTTACTGTTCCTTATAAAGCAGTACATATATCTATGGCTTTAGCTGGTCACCAGCTTAATTTCTATAAAAATTATTCCTCATTTATAATTTGTTTTTCACAAAGGCTGATTTGGGGCGTGAGATTCATGCTTTATCTGCTGCCAGCAAACCACTGACATCTTGGACTGCTCAGCAGGCAGCCCAGGAGTGCCGAGAAGCTTGTGGAGGACACGGTTACCTCACCAGTAAGTTGCAGACACTGCATGCACTGATCAGAAAGAGAATGATTATTTTGGTGTGTTCTTTGACTGCTGTTGTGCTATGATTTCTGAATTTTAGCCATGTGTTCAGAAAGTATTTTATCCTCATATCCATATTTTTAAATTTTATTTCATACCTGAAGTCATAAAAAAACCCTCCCTAAACCCATACAGGATCTGCACCAGTGTTTGGATAGACTGTACAAGTAATTCAGTCTCAGTTTCAAATATAAAGATGCAGACTTTATAGATGAAAATTTCTCTTGTAAGTTTAATGCCACACTTTTCTAAATTCTTTACTGTACAAGGTAATCAGTGAATTTTCAAGCTCATCTGTTTGTAACAGTAGTTTTACATACAGGAATAGACAGCTCTCCTGCATTTTGTCACAGAATAATTATTTAATCTCTCTTAGCTTCTACTAACATGCTGCTATATATTAAATCATGCACTTGTTCTTCTTAAGTGAATCGTCTGGGTGAAATCCGAAATGACAATGATCCAAACTGCACATATGAGGGGGATAACAATGTCCTGCTTCAGCAAACCAGCAACTACTTAATGAGCTGGATGAATTGCATAAGAGGTATGTTTTCATTGTGGAATCTTATGCTGGACCCAACAGTGTGTAGCTAATGGAATTAGGAGGTAATTTCATACTGAAAGCAATTGACAGTCATTTAATAATTTTGTGGAGCATAAATAATGTGCTCCAGACTCCATCATATGCTACATTCACAATACAGAAATATTTGCTGCAAGAAATATTCTTTCTCCTGTCTTGCAAAAGCTAGCTAGATGTTTTGCCATCCCTAATCAGGTTATACCATATCTTACTCCCTGAGAAGTGCAGTTTAGTTCAGATTACCTCAGCACTGCATCCAGGTCTGGGGTCCTAAGCAGAAGAAAGATAGGGACCTGTTAGAGAGGGTCCAAATAAGGCCACCAAGATGCTCAGAGGCCTGGAACACCTCTGCTATGAAGACATAGAGAGAGAGAGTTGGGTTTTTCAGCCTAGAGAAGAGAAGGTTTGTTATGGCCTTCCAGTACTAATAAAAAAGAGGGAGAGCTACTTTTTGCATGGGCAGATAGTCATGAGCTAAAGGGGAATGGTTTTAAACTAAAATAGAAGAGATTTAGATTAGATGTTAGGAAGAAATTCTTCTGTGCAAGAGTATTGAGACACTGGCACAGGTTTGCCAGAGAAGTTGTGGATGCCCCATCCCTGGAACTGTTCAAGGCCAGGCTGGATAGGGTTTGGAGCATCCTGGTGTAGTGGAAGGTGTCCTTGTCCAGGATGGGAGGGTTAGAACAAGATGATGTTCCAGCCCAAACCATTCTATGATTCTGTGGCTCTGTATTGGTAAAGTCATCATAAGTCTGTTTATTGTACTTGGAACAGTTCATATCACCTGACTTGGTAGCAATATCCATTACCACATCTTGTAGTTCTCTAGATTTTGTTTCAGTTTTCCAGCAGTGAGTTTCACTAGTATCTTACAGAGCTGGAAAACTCACCAGTTGGAGTTGAATCTTATGGGGAATAATTATAGGCAGTGATGTCAGGTTTTTCCACACTTGTCCACTCTTTTGGCTGGATTAGGCCATAATAAAATAAGTATTATGGCCTAATTGCATCTGGCCTGTCAAGTGTATGCATGGCTTTGTAATAGGCTTTTAGTTCCAAAAAGTCTGATTTCTTTTCTCATAAATCATTTTTATTTTCTCTGGTATTTCAGATAAAGCTCCTTTTGAATCCCCTTTGGGAACAATAAACTTTTTGCAAGACTACCATCATATCCTTGGCTGGAAATTCACAGCCATTAGTGTTGAAGATTGCATGGACTCCTCAGGTAGGCTTCTTCTGATTCTAGAATTTAAAATTCCTTTCCAAAGGAAAGGATCCAGAGATTTGAGATTCAACCTCTGCTACTTGTTAGATATTTGTCATATTTGCTGACCTTTTTTGTATTACCTGCATTTTTATTTACTAAGAGCATAGTTTGCATTTCAAAATATATTCTGTTTTTCTGTTTCTGGAATGGAGGATAGCATCAGATACTATTTTTTCTCTTTTTTCCCTCTAAAATAACATCCCTGAGTTAGAGTTTTTCACCACTGTATTGCTGTTTTCCAGTTCTAAGGGGATTGATTGCCACTACCTTCTATCACTAAAACAGCTTCCTTTAGAAAACCATACAAGGGATTTACAAGTATGTTGAAAAGGCATGAAGTTCGTCTGCCTTTGACAGTTGCTTTTGGTTGTATAGGGAAAAATGAGTAATGGTGGAAAAAGAGTTCCCTGTAGAGTTCCTGCTTTACTCTGCTATAATCAAGTCAAGTATGGCATTAGATGCTGTTCCCATTTGTGTATCACTGTGAGCCCAGATTGCCTCTTGGACACAAAAGTTAAAAAGAATACCAATGCATAATGAGAGAGCAACAGCACATGTTCTCTCCTCTCATGTAATACCTACTGAACCAGACCATAGTTTAAAAAATATCTGAATCTGTTTCTTGATCCATTCTGTTAGAAACTGGACTGTTAATCTAGATTCCTTAATTTAGGCAGCATGTAAACACGCCCTATTACCCTAAGGTAAACATTAAATATACACTCCCTATACCCTAAGGTCTACATTAAATCTTCAGCTAAGAAATAAGCAAGTAGGATTCATGTAAGGACTTTATGCTGAATAACTTTTTACCCTAATAGTTCTAGGCTGCTCTTACAAATATGACACAACTATGTACAAAGACAGTAATTTAAATGTGATTACCTTTAGCCACCAGTGAAAGCAATGTTGCAAGTCACATGCTTCCAGTAATTGTGGACTGTCTTCTGTTCTTGTATTCTCAGAAGTGACTTTGTACCTTGCAGGCTTAAGTCTTCATATGGGGGAAAAAAAAAAAAGCTAAAAAATGTATTCAAGAAGTCTAAACTGAGCTGTGGATACACCTTGTCTTCCAGCATGGGGTCAGTTTGAAGTAGTGTATGGCCAGACATGATTATGTCTTCACTGTACACTCAGAATCTGACTGTTCTCCCCAGATATTACCCCCAGGTAATGGACAAAGTGGCATGTCAATGGGTTGATTAATTAATGCTTTCCCTTTTCATCTCAAGTAACAAAATCTGGGACTGCAGTAGAATTTTCACGTGACTTCTTGCATCATAAACCTGAATGTTGTGAATTTTTCTTTTTTCTTTTTCGTAGTTCCTTTAGCAGCTTATAAATGGCTGGTTTGCTACCTGCTCCGAGAAAGTGACCTAAAAATGAATAAGGAGAGGCAGGCTGGACGAAGTGACTTTGAGGCAAAAAACAACTGTCAGGTAATACTTAATAATCTTTCTTATTTTGTTTATTTATTTTCATCCAAGTCTGTCAGTTTCTGTTAGTTTTATCTTCTTGTGTTGTGAAGTACAATTTCCTGAACCATAAAACAGCAAGTCAAATAACTAATAAAACTTAATACCTGACCATGTGCATTGCATAGAACATGATAGCATGAGGACAGTTACCATCAGCAGAAGTCTTCCAGGGTATATTCAGGATATATTTCTCTTCAGAAAAGTTGCAGGCATGTGCTGTGTGATGCCTGCAATTTTGATAGCATAACTTCTGAAGACTAAATCTGTGAGTATTAAATAGACTGCAGCATCTGATTATTACTTCTCCATCTGCACTTGTGGCCAAATACATAGTGTAGGAAAGAATCTTGCTCTGGCAGGTAGGTAAACTAGATGACCTAATATGTCTTTTTCATCTCTAATTCCTATAGTGCAAAGTACTCACGAAAGATACCAGACTGACAGCACTGGAACCTGAAAAGGAAACATTGACAATTTACATATAGCAGATCCACTCTCTCACCAGAGAGTTTTAACAGCTAGGAATGGCTTAACTCCAAATTTCAGTATTTATCTCCATGCTCACCAGATTCCTCTACTACCTCCATGAGAAAAATTCCCTCACATCCAAAGAATGAATACTTGTCATTTATCACTGAGAAAGGTTAGTTCCCTGAAGATGGTCAGTGTCATTTACCTTATCTGCAAAGCTAAAAAACGTCAGGAAGGAGTAGTCAACATTCAACTCTGCACCTAGAAAGACCCAGCCTGACTTCAACCACTTCAAACCACTGGTAGAGAGGAAAAAAATCTCTCCTGCTTTTAACCTAGAAGCTGCTTATTAGAGAAACTCTTCAGGGTCGAGTCCGAAATGGGAATTGCCAGAAACTCCAGTCTGATTGCCTGTCAGTTAGCCAGGTTTTGGTGAAGCTGGTGCTGGGGCCAGTGCATTAGAGAGAATGATGAGCTCAGAAGTATGAAGATTGTCTTACCTATTATATTTAAAATTCAAAGAGGGTCAGGCACACAACTGCTTTTGAGATAGGTGTTGATATACTTTAGGTCATTAGTTTTTCTTTTCTCCTTACAATTCATCCTCAGGACAGCAGGACTTTTTATTTTAAATGTCATGCCTCAAAAACATCTGAAAATTATTTACAAGCTATGCTTTGAAGACATGTACATACTTGATTTAAAACTTTCTGGGCATGAAGAAACACTTTTGTGTCAGCCCAGTGGTTGACTAATACAAAATATTTGTTCATGCTATAGGGGATCTGGAAGAGATTCCTAGCCTATCCCTAGGTTATTTTGGTTTGGGGGCAGCTTGATAGAAACAATACAGAAGTACAAGCAATGGGAAAGAGGAAAATAGAATTATAGGGGAGAACAAGAGGAAAATAATTCTTAATTTTTCATTTGTGATGTTAAGACTTATTTCATTCTGACTAGGGAATTGGCATATCTCAAAAAACCATCTAGTGAGGGGGCAGTCCTCTGTAATGCTGCAGAGAATAGATGATGTGTATAAATAGATTTTGCTGCTCATATATGTATCTGAGCTTGGACATAAGTGTGCCACTGGGCAGCTGCTGTTGAGAGAGACACTGATCTTTGGCATATGCCTTTTTTACAGGCTGCAGTGGATATAAATGCAAGGATAATGCAAGTATTTAAAAGAAAATAAATAAAACTAATCAACTAAATCTATATGAAAAGAATTAAACACCCAAACCTTGACAAAACAAACTAAAAGCAAACATGAGTTACATCATTGCAACAAGTCAGCCAGGACAGAAATGGCATCATATTCCCCTGCTGTTCACCAGCTAGAATGTTGTCAGTCAGGAATCTATTCCATGGCAGCACGTATAGCAAAGTTGAAGTATATAAATGTAGACAAGTGTTCCTATGTAAGTACATACGATCACTTTAAGTTTTCTACTCTGCATTAACAGTAACTGGTGACTTGTCTTTCTCATCAGATAGTTGGCAAGGACTAGTTGCATAGTTCCTTCAAAACATACCGAAAACCATTGCTATCCATCAACAGAATCCACTCATGCTGACATGATCAGATTTTTGTTTATTATTTGAAGGGACTGTAATAATTTTTCTATAGGAAGATTTTATCCTCTTTATAAAGCTCTGGATCATATTAAATAAATATAAACCTATTTTTTTCCTTCTAGATTCATGTAGGTTTCTTAACAATCCTAAAATCAGCAGACCTGATTTTACATGGTCTTCTCTCTGATGTAGCTTCTTGATCCCATAAAGCCTGAGTGCAACTGCCAAATTACACTGGTAGCAGGCGTTCAGTGTTACTTCTAATGGGCATTTCATGAGACATTCCGTAACTAACCTTTGCACAAACATTGCAGAAAGTGTTTTCTCCTACTGTTTCTTAGAATTTCTCAAGCTAGATCATCACACCTGAATCAGCAGCACTCCACTAACTTCACCAGACCATTCTGGCGAGGCTGAGGACTGGTTCTTTGTATTTTGTTACTCAGTGTCCTTCCTCCTGTCTCCTAAGGTGTACTACTGTCGGTCCCTGGCCATTGCGTTCATTGAGCACACGGCCTTACAGCGCTACCATGACTGCACTCACCATCCCAGCGTCCCGCCGGCTCTGCAGCCAGTCCTCAGGAATCTCAGCGCTCTCTATGGGCTCTGGGCCTTGAGTAAACACCTGGCTGTGCTCTACCAAGGTGAGATCAGCTCCCTGAATGTGCTCTGCATGTCACTTTTATAAAGTCCTGACTTGGGCGGGGCAGGGAATCCTAGTGAGGATTTATGTTACAGCATTTTCTTACTGCTTGTTTAATACAAAACAATCATTCTCGACCAGATTTTCAGGAGCAGAAATCTGCAGAGAAGAATTAACCCAAAAGGCCCTCTCTTACCTCAGAGATGGTGGAGAGATCACAGGTTTTTCTGTGATCCAGTGCTTGTGTGAGACGATGAGGAATAGGCAACAAGACGCTGTAGTGTAGCTCGTTACTGCAGAAGGCTCTGTATAACTCAGATTAAGAGTTTTGCAGTCAGCTCATTAGTGAAAGACTGCCAGTTCAATTGCACAGGTGCAGCTACTTAGTCTTGACTACTGAACTCATGAACTTGGCAAAAGGTTTTTATCAGTGTAATCTTAACTATTATAGACTTCTCTGTGAATATTTTTAAGGTGGCTATGCTTCAGGTGAACAACCTGGGAAATTTATACAGGATGCTATTCTGGAGCTCTGTTACAGGGTAAGCCTGTTTATTGTGATTAAATATATAGTCTAAAAACACTAAAAAAGAGATACATGACTTATAGTCATCAGATTATTCTGTACTTCAAGGGGTATGTTAGCAGGATATTACATTAATGGTTTCTGAATAATTTTCTGTAAAGTTTAACAACTCATTGACTCCAAATCTAGTCTTAATTTATTTATCAATAAATGGAAAACAGTATATCCTACCAAATAACACCAAAGCATTTGTGGCCTTGCAATCTTCATTAGAAAGCCAGTGAAATATTTCAATCCAGTTCTTTGTATTTCATTGTTGAGTTAGTTTGTGATTTTTTTTCTTAGCACAAAAGCTTTCCAAACTGCAACATATTCTTTGCAGATCAGAAAAATTTCAAAGAATAATCTGGTAATTATGTTTTTAAAGTCTAAAAATACATGTGTTTATATGTGTACACAGCACCATCTTGGTTAAAATGTGTTTGAAACCCCCTAGGTAAAGGAGGAAAACATTTGAAATAAAAATCAGAATAAAACTAGGCTACTTATTGTGGATTTCTCCTAAATTATCAAAGCTGTACTTCATGAAAATAATTTTTATGCTGCTCTGTAGTTCAGCCATAGACAGCTACAGAAGTTGTCACATGTATGTCTTTTGGCTTTAAACAGTTGAAAGATGATGCAGTTGCCCTGGTTGATGTCATTGCTCCATCCGATTTCATTCTCAATTCTACCATTGGTAAAGCAAGTGGAGAGGTAAGAAAACCCATAAAATTTGTAAGTTTAATCATGAAGAAGACTATTGCCTGTAACTAGCCTTAACATATTAAAGACATTTCACAAGTACAAAAGAAAGACAAATTTTCAGTGGAAAATGCTACCAGAGTTAAATTGATGTCAGCAGAAAGTGAACTTTTTAATTTACTGGAGATAAGCTTCAATGGGAAACTTGTACAGTATTGCTGTAGTTTGCTGTTGTGGCATCTGTGCACTGAACCAAAACAGGGCTGAGAGAAATTTTTTGGTGGAGTTACACAAAGCTAGAGTTAAGAGCATAAGGAGGGCCACACTGGATTCAGTTCACAGAATACTCTGTGACTGACAGGGATGGATGGCCAAAGAGAACACTGTGAAACAGATGAAATAGCTGTTCTTTTCCTGATGTCTCAGCTGTTGGCAGTTTAAGAGATGTCTCATGCCATAGGTTCTGTTTGTATCATTCTGTTTAGTAGCCACAGATGTGTCTATTCTCCATTTTTTCCATCCATTTTCAAATTCAGCTGTCATTTGGCTTGTATCACACCATCATTTCTACAATTTAATGATGAGTATTGTTAGAAAATACTTCCTAGTCCCAGTCCATATCTATTTACTATCTGTGGGAGACTTTCCATTCCTCTGGCAGACCTTGTTCTCCTTCTCTGTATTTTCTGTTTCTGCCATATCCTTTCTGAAGTGGCATAACCAGACCTACAAGCAAGACTCGGGATGTGGGTGCACCATGGAGTTGGCTGCAACACCTCCTGGTCCCTCCCTGCCTTTTTTTGACATATTTCAAGATCTGTATTTTATTCCAAAGTCTCAGCAAACCATAATCTGGTTACTGGGCCACACCTACTCATCAGGGTCAAGCAGTGGGATAACTGTTCTGTAGAGACCAGTGTCACAGTACAGGAGTTTGGGTTGGTGTGGATGGACACTGCAGACAATCCCTGGAGCCTGGGGAGCTGCCAGGATGTTTGACAGGAATGTTGCATCAAACAGACTCTGTGGTTTTCAGTATTTCCTGTGACTTCTTGTCTGAATTTGCCCCTTGTTCCCATGGTGATCCAGCCATACAGAAGGCAGAACAGATGTTTCTAAGCTGACCTAACACAATGATTACTTTGTTAGCACAGTCTTTGCAAATGAGGCAGGAAAGGCTGGCTCTACCTTTCCAGCCATCTCCTAGAGGGCTGTAATCATCACTGGAAACTTTGTTTCCATTTCTATAGGATTTTGAGGATTAGATTAATGCAAGAGGTCATGGGAGGGAAGCTCCGAAGGTAACTCTTCAAAGAAGGAACATAGTTTTTTAGAATGTTATGAGTATCTGTATTGGCCAAAAGCCCATTTTAACACATTTTTCTGTCTCTAGCAGAAGCTGTGAGCAGATGCTATAGGCAGAAATATAAAATATGGTACAAGTACACAGTGATCCATTCCTAGAATAGTATCCCCTTTCTAGCAGTTACCTGGAGATTTCTTGTAAGTAGCTGATAAAGCTGTCGTGATGGATTTGGCTGGCTCCTCATTGGGTACCTCTCAGCTCTTGCAAATGCAGAATCCACAGAGATTTATTAATATTAGGTACTAATATTAGGAGTATAACATTTGAGAAATGCACATAGGAATCTAAACACTTCCTCGTACTTAATTTTTTATAAATTCATTGAGCCATTGAGAAAATAATTTTTATCAGTGCTATTCAACCCATGTTCTGTAGAATTCACAGAGGTTTTCTGAACTGCCTGTAAGTCTGTGGTTTTCAACTTAAGTAAATATTTCCAAGTGAAATTCAAAAAAGGCTGCCAACCCCTCACTCAAAGAAAATACTTAATAAAGATCCTTGTCTCCTAGCTGTCCATGTTTAATCCTCCATTTGTTGCTATCTCTGCACCTTCTAAGAACCAATGCAAACAGTTTAGTAAAAATTACAGTATTGTTAAGAATAGACTATCCAAGGATAACAAAAAGATGGATTTAATTCAGGATAAGTTGTGTTGTGCTGCAGTGGTGTGCCTTGTACCATAAGCCATAGATCATAGTTGGAGCTGAGGAAAAGTTTCAGGTTTTTTATAGGCAGTTTTGAGCCCTAAAGAAAAATTGAGATTCTTTTTAAAAGAAACTTTGATGTTGTGGACATAATTTCTCCATAAAAGTTTTGACAATCTTAGCCTAAGTCTGTGAAGATATTGCCACATTTATTTCAGGATTAATTGTTAGACAATATTTAATCAAAATAAGAATGGAATGAGTAGTTAACATTAGCGCATGTAATCAAGGTAAAATATATTTAATATGAAATATATTATATTTCAATATTTATTTAAGTCATCACAGATATTTAGGGCCACAGCATCTTTTGATGAAGAAAAAAGGCATTTCGCTTTACCTCACTGACTGCTTTTATACTACATTAATGTTTTGTTACACTGTACTCTCTTACTGCTGAAAATATGTTCTTTCTTTCCTGATTTTTCTGTAAAGTTATTTAAAGTTTTAAGCTTGTGTTAATTATGAATTGTCAAATACTGCCAAAATGATACTTTTGCAAAATTTGCTTCTTTTTAACTCTTCCACAAAAGAATTGCAAATTGCTAAAATGACAAATAAACTATCTGCTCTTGATAAAAGAATTTCATGTGCTCAAATCAAGCAGTTCACACTGGAAGAGAAGTTCTGTTACTCTCCAGAAGTGTGTTCAAACAAAGATAACAACAGCTGTCCATGAGTGCTTTCAGACACAGTCCTCAGATTTGGGCAGAACAAAGATTAGCTTAATATAATCTTGTTTCCAAATTTCTACCTTTGATAGTACAACTCCTGTCAAGTTGAAAATGAGAGATAATAAAGGTTACTGGTTTCCTGCTCTTATGCCAAGGATGGTCTAAATGATTTACACAGGAATCTGATGCTTACAGTGCTTTGAAATTTTGTGCTTATTGGTCTGTTTGTTCTTGCTTGTACATAATTATTCACATTTGTTATCTAGAAATTCAATCAAAATCTCATTTCAGTCAATAAGTTAACTTAATGATTAATCTTGCAGAAGTTTGTTTCTTCTCTATGCATTAATCTCTTTTTATTATTATTTTGCAGATATACAAAAATATGTGGGGAGAGATCCTTCAAGGCGACAAAGCTCTGAACAGACCTTCATGGTGGGCAGAACTTTGCCTTAATAAACCTGTTATAGGCAGGCTGAGGTCAAGATTGTAAACCAAACAATTTTTAAGAGTCTGGATGGGCCTGAGATGGATACCTTGTTACAAACATCAGGAGGAAATGAGACCATATGAATGCTGAAAATGGAAGAGATTTTCACTGAGAGGTGCCAAGTTTTAAAATAACTTTGAAATCAAGTCCAGCTTGATCTGAGGGACTGTTAACATAATAATGACAAGATCAAGAGCAACATGTCTGCAGACCATACATATTTACTCAATTAAATTTTAAAAAATGAAGATTTATTATAATCACTGCTTTGCAAAGTTTATATTAAAAAAATTTTCCAATCGCTCTCTTGTTGTTACTCTCATATTACAGAAGGTAAATAATTAAAAAAAACATTTGCCACCAGGGGTTATGAATAAGCTGATAAAAGCAAAAAAAAAAAAATTAGGACAGGCTGGACAAAACCTATATTAACTATGATTATAGTGAGAGAACATTGGGGGAGCATCCTTCCCTCTGCTCCCCTGTCCTCAGATTGCAGAGAACCAAGCCATATTGCCTTTCAGAAAAAAAGAAAGGAAGAGGTAAGGAAAAGCAATCACTTCAATGTTAACAAAGGCAGGTGCTCTTTAGCATTTCAATGATAACAAAGGCAGGGGATGCCTCCGGGAGCTTGCTGACTGCCCCAGCTCTGAGGAACCAAACACGGAGTAACGTGGCAATATGGAAAGATGTCTCTGATTAGTGGCACACCCTGTGTTGTCTCAGCTAAGAAGTGGGAAATTGGAAACAATCACACTGTTAGCTTTTAGCTGAAAGGAATGTTCCTTTAGTAAAGATAACTTCTTAGCCAGACTGAGAGCTGTTTTAAATGTTAATAATTTTACCACCACAAGTTCGAGGTCAATTAAAAATTATCACCCTCAATACGCTTCAGTTTAAAAAAAAAAAAAAAAAGAAAGCCAGACAAAAAGTCTGAAATTCTATGGCTGTTGTTTATAGTCCCATTAGAAAAATGGATAAAAGCTATCTGTTAAACTGTACTTTTTTTCCTTAATTTCCTTTTCTTCACCAGAGATAGTCAGTGTTGCCTGTGGTTTTTCTGCCTCTACTGTTTCTTCTTTTCTAATGAGGTACCATAACTCAGGATGTCCTAATAGGAGCTCTTTTTCTTGCAGTTGAACTGTAGGAAAGTTTAACCTTCTTTGCTAAAAATAACCCAACCCAGTATAAACTATTTATTTTCTTTGAACTGTTTTGCTTCTTTTAATAAAGTCCAATAGGTGGCATCATCCTATGGAAGAAAAAATAGATCAATACAGCTAAACACTTATCATTAGATGTTATGAAGTCATGGGGTCTCATGATTATCTTCAAGAATTTTCCATATCAATGGGAAATCCAACAAGTGTCTCTGAAGGAAAGAGGCAGAGCTTGTTATGTCCAGTATCCAGTGTGAACACCAGGAACTCTGGCAGTGAAAAAGGCAAATGGGGAAGAGATGCCATGCTACATTAAATGTAGTAGCATTGATCTGTCAGTCCTCATTCTGTACTGTCCATGCTGATCAGCAGCATTATTTTGCTGTCACACATGGGTGTGATTTCACCATCACCTCTGAGCTCTTCATAAGTGACTCAGGCTGTTCTTGCCTCCTTCCCCACAGCTGGGAAACAGCTGTGTGTAAATCTTGCGTATAAACTGTAAATCTGTTTATGAGGCCTTGGTAGCCCAGAAGAAAACACAAAGGTGTTTGGCATATAGCTTAAGCCACCTTCATCCCAATAAAAAAAAACACAGCAATACTGTGTCACAGTAGCAGAGACCTGGAGACCTGTTGAACCACAAAAATACTCACCAAACACATGACAAGATAAACAGACACCCTGTAAAATTATATCCCTAAGCCATTCCTGCTAATCTTATTTATTATGACTATTCTGGCAACAGCCAAACTCCTGATAAAAGCTGTGCCCCTCTCTGCTGATAAGGACTGTACAAACTGACAGGAAAAAGTGCTGTTTGTTCTGAAAATCATCTAACTTCAACTAGAGCAAGCACAGCAGAGGCTGCACCAGCAAGGACACGATTATGGGCAGGCAAAGTGGGATGCTCATTTAAATAGCACAGTTATGGACCCTAAAAATGAAATGTCACACACCCTGCAGTACACTTAGAGCTCCCTGGAACCCTTGGATACCTGGTTGATGGCAGGAGTTACAGACCTGAGCACCAAAGCTGGAATAAGTAGAAGCACTGTTAGGCCTTGAGCATTTACTCTTTTAAAAATGCTGCATCCCCAGCCAGTGGGTGCGGGTGGCTGCTCACCAGGGCTGTTTGCAAGCTCAGTGCAGGTGTTCAGCAGCTGTCAGGCTTTACATGCTGCAGACTGTCACTCTTTACTCTCACACTCAGGACAAAGCCATGGTGCAGCAAAGGCAGGCTCATTCTATGGTCCAGAGCCACTCTGCACTCAACATTATCAAAAGTAGTATTTACGGTATGAATACCTGGGTAACTGTGATCAGGTTCTTTAATCAGGTATGACTGTGAATTTCTGACCTGTATTTTTAGCCAGATCTGTGTAATCAAATGAGCAAAATACCCTTTTCCTCTGAAGTCAACAGCCAAAGCTTCCAGAGGTCTTCTACATCCAGCTTTTCAGAGCAGGAGAATTTGTAACTTTGAACTTGCAGAGCTGCAGCATGGAAAGAGAGAGATGTCATGAAATTTGGCGTCCGATTATCTACTAAATCATAGGGCAATAATTCAACAACTACCACAAGATGTCATTATTATATGCAGTTTCTTCCTCTTTGTAGAACATTAAATAAAAGAGGCCTCTGGCAGAACAGAGAAGTCATTTCCCTCCCACTTCAAATGCCAAATAAAGTTGGATGTGTCATTTTATCTTAGTTGGGGAGCTGGGTCAAAGTCAGTCAAATAGCTTCAGTCCAAAATAATTTGGCCTCAGGAATCTGTCTTCTTAAGCTGCCATGTGAAGGCACCAGAAAGCTGAATCCAAGTAGGACTGAAAGAGCCCTAAGACTGCTTCCCCAGTGCCCTGTGCCCTGCTTCTCTCCTGGAGAGTGGCAGTTTTCTGCTTTATGACTGTCAAACCACACGCCTGACCAGGGTATTTCAAACCAGGTATTTCTTCTATGGTAAGATACTTCTGCTGATGTGACTCAAAGCAAAAAGGTTCTAATAGAAAGAATGAAATTGTTTATATGTGCTAGAACACTCAATGCACACGCCTCCCTTGCTGATGTGGCAAGATAAATACATTAATGTTTCACATCACCTTTTTAGCAGTGGTAGTTTCAGGAGGAATGCTTTGTGGGTCAGGTAGAAGCCCTGCTGTGCTTTACATCTGCAATTCTGTGGATGTGGATTCAGAGGTGCTTGTTTTCTGCAGGAATAAGTAGACTCATATGCTGCTATTTGTGTCTGAAAGCCTCCTTCCCACTGTAATTAATGATTTATCACAAATCCTGCAGGGATGCAAGCTCCTCTTCTGTTTGCCTTTGTTCATATATTTTCTTTACTGACTTAATGTGTTTTCAAGGGCGAGTGGTGATTTCACACCAGCCCGTGCTAGCATGACCAGTCTGTCTCTCTGTCCCAGCCATATGGACATCAGAGCCTGTGTGTCCTCTGCTAGCACCATACCTTCACAGGCCTCAAGGGTTTTGTTATTCCCAATTCTCATTAGCCTGAGGTCAGAGTGAGATCATTTTAACTCGCTTCAACGGCCTGAGGAGCACCACAGGCAAAGGGGAGCTGGCTGCATCAGACATCCATGTGATGGTATAATCTGAGCCACACGCTCCAGCCAGGTGGGGTCAGTTGGGTCACAGGAGCTGGAACACAGCAGCTGGATCACTGCAGCTGGATCACAGCAGGCTGCCTACAGCTCTGTCACTGGCAACAGAACCAGAAACTCATTCTTCTGCAAGCAAGTCACAGGTTTATGAGATACAAGCAGAGCATTTCACATCAGTTCCTTTCAAGGCAAAGAGAGAGGTAAATGCTGAGAACAGCAGTTCTGCTGACTACCTTGCCTTGTTTTCTTCTCAAATGTTTGCAGCCTGTTTGTGATTGTTCAGCATTGCCTCAGCATGAATCTCTCTCGAATAAATTCAAGATCTATCAGGAATTTCTTCAATGTGTTTTTCAAATAATAAACTAGTAGGTGTGGGGCTAGAATAATACCCAGTGTATTTCCTGAAGGCAATTTACACATTTCTGCTTTTTTTTTTTTTTTTGGTCAGCCTTAGGGTAGAGCATCTGCTGAGATTTGCATCAGTCTCCAAAGACCCAGCATCACTGGGCATTAGCTGCCTCCACCTGCCCATGTTCTTCCATCCTCCTGCCCTTCCCAACTCATTTCACTTGTCATCTTCTCTCTAATCAGAGCTTTGCTAAATACTTATTTTTGTCAACTTATAAAATATTCATTGTCATTCCTCTTTTTAAGCAAAAGATATTTTAAAATTACATGTTCTTGGCTAGAAAAATGCCTCAATTCATAATGTCAGGTTTTTTTGGAAGGGCAGTTGCCTGCAGCATATTTGCCATGGAGAGATAACCAGGAGTTAGAAAACAACCTGTGGCAGGACCAGCATGGATCTGGAGTTTGTCCCATGGCTGTGACTGGACATGACTCATGCTTTCCACATGTGATCCATGGGCCAGGACAGGTTCCAGGACATCCAGAGGAAAGCCACCATACTGCCACTGTACTGTAGAGCATATACTGCACACACCTCCTCCTTACCACTTCACAGGTTTTTTTGGGGCAGGCTGTCCTCAAGCAATGGGCAACCATTGCCTAAGAATGAAACCTCTTTTAAGAGTGTGATTTTCCTTTTTTTGTAAAATGTAAGAATCAAAACAAAAATCTATAGACAGGCATAATTTCCTATGGCAAAAATATGAGCTTCAATGGCAAAATTGTTTATAAAGAGGCAGAAAAAGTATTCAACAAATGGTTCTGCCCTGTATTTACATGCTCTTATCACTGGGATGTGATTAAATACTTTCCAATCCCTCAGTAACCCAGAAAGCTGTTAAGCAACACATACTGTGGTAACAGCCATGTAACAAAAGATGGTGAAGACTGGACTGGCTTAAGCATACTCATTTCTCTTAAATATAAGAGTATCAAAGAAATTCCACTGGATTAGAGTTTGCTGTTCTACCAATATTTTAAAAGGAAAAGAAGTGGCAAACTTGATTCTATGACAAACAAACTAATGGAAAACCTGAAGGGGGATTAAGTTAATAAAACAATTAGCATATGGTAATACAAAAATATCAATCAGAAATTTTACAGAAAGTACAGTTTGTCAGACAAACCTGATTTCATTCCAGATGTTCTCAAACTCTGATTTTTGCATATATGTAACATGCAACATAGACATTTGCCTCTAACACACCATATTTAGTGTCTTATGACACTGAGATGGAAAAAAGTCAGCATTCTGTCTATCAGCAAACACACTTGAATTGGGTTAGGAGCTTCATGTCTGACAGGATCTCAGGAAACCATCAGTAGAGAAATCATTCTCTGTGCTTTAGGGATCTTGTTAAGGATAATCCTAGACCTGCCAATGCTTATTATTTTCCTCAGTGAGCTGGAAATAATTCTAAAATCTCTTCTATTAAAATGTGCAGAATTGGTGGACTGGTAAATTAGGTGAGAACAGATAAAATCTGAAATGCTTAATAAGTTTAAACCAGACTGGTTTTGCTGACCCAAGTATGCAACATGTCCTTCAAAAATGTAGGGATAAAAAGAGATTTTGTCATCCTAGGCCAAACAGAGCTGAGGGAAGGTGAGTGCTTTTCCCTCCACACTGGCTGATTGCTCTCATTAAAGACTGACCTCAACTGATGTATTTGAGAGAGAATTGAAATGTTTCTAAATGACACAGGAGTGTCACAGGAAGAGTAAGAAAATGTCAGATCATTATAACCTTAATATGATCAGAGAATTGATTCTTGTGCAGTCCTCCTGTTAAAAAAGCCAGCTCCAAATGCCAAACTGCCTAGAAAATGGAAATTGTGTAGGACTATTCATCTGTGCTTGCAGAAACCATATGCCAAACTCCTGGTTTCCTTACAGGGCACAAAGTAACAGAAAGGAGCAAAAATACTGAATTCAAAACCAGAGAAAAGTGTGGTACAACAGGAAATGGAACAAACTCAATGTTTAGTATGTCAAAGAGGAGCTTAAAATTTGGAGCAATTGCAGTATTATAGGCTTCTCCAAAATGGAGCAAAATGTTGTACATCAAAACAAATATAATTTATGTCTGATCACTGGGGAGAGATTTAAGGGTATGGTTTATTTGAAGGAAGGTTTGTGCATATGCACATTATTTGGGATGACCAGACCATGGTCTATGGTTTTGTTACATGCTGTACCAAGATCCTTTAAATCAGAACAGCTGGTGCCATACGAACTGCCCTCCAAAAACATACTTGTCTGAGTGTCATTAAATAATGATTTTTTCTAAGCCCACACAAACACTTGGCTTTTTCCATCCAGTTTATCAATGATGAGTGTTTGCAAAGTCCAGAACTGAGCACTGGCTGTGTTTCACTAGTGTGAGGGAGAAGCCAGGAAAAACATATCTCCTGGGGAGTATTCCCAGCTGTAAATTTATTTTTGACACGTATAGGATGGAATTGGGTTTCTGTGCTTGTTTTGATCTCCTTACAAATTCTTATTAAAGGGATGTCTTCCAGCCCTGCAGAACTGCATATCCTGTTCCAGTCCTAAATCTGTGGGTGAGTCCTGCAGCCAGAAGTGTGGGGCAGTGGGACAAACACACAAGTGCCTCAGACACTCAGCAAGCAGGAGCCCAGTCCTTTGCTCAATACATAAATATTTGCATGGCTGAGCTATGCTCTGTGGCAGATGAAAACCATGTATTTTTTTCACAGCCGTCAGTTGCACTCAGTGCTGTTCATCCAAGGCACAGCCCATGGGCACAGATCCAGCCAGAGCCACTCTTTGCTCTCACTGCTGGGCTCTGTTCCCAGGTGGGCTGTGACAGTCACCAGGTGATCCTTTGGAGATGGTGCAGGGCTGTCCTGCTGTATCCTACTGGAGCAGAAGGAACAGATTCTGAGCCTGCATAACCCATCGTGGTTACAGAGAGAACATGCCTTCAGAGATTTTCCCTCTATCTTTTTGGATCACTTTTTCTTTGGGTTTAGTTTTGGTTCTTTTGATGGGGAGGCAGAATTAAAGAAAATTTTACCTTTCTAATGACCAGGTTGTCTGTTTTGACAATAAGGAAGGCAATAGGCATGGAATTGCTTAGCTATGTTATGATTTCTCCTCCTCAGTGTCCAAATTTCTGGTGTCTTCTCATTACACTTCAGCTGTGAGGACAGTTCAACAGCAAAAGTTGGAGCATTTGCAGTTTTATTTCTGTTGCCAGGCTCCCTGTTCATTGTGGGAGGATTCCATATGCAACCAGATATGATTTTCCTCTGTGTTAAGAAATAGTCCTGGCAGTAAACTGTTTGAGTCATCTTTCTGTTTGCTTGACTTCTCCCGTAATAATATTATTCAAAACTTGATTCACCCACTAATCTCACAAGACAGGATTTTAGATGTTTAAAGAAAAAAATCTTTTCTTGGTTTTTTTTCCCCCATTTTGACCTAAGAAAGCTCAGAGTTGAAAGGCTTATGCTGTATTTTGCTTTAATTAGGTAGAGAGCAAAAAAGCTTCTACAGAAAGGCACATTCCTTAGAAGGTCAGTCTGCAACATGATTGATTACAGCTTGTTTTAGTGGGGAGGAATATGGTGGCATCATCATTAGTAGTGAGGTGTGTTTCACCACTTCTCAGAACCATCATTTCACCTCTGAACTAGCAGAGAGATTCACTCATCTGTATTCAAATTCCTATTCAGGGATGCAATCAAGATAAACAATTAGGAGTTCTGATAAAGACTCACTCATAGATGTTCCCACATCATAGGAACTGAAGCAACTTAAGTGTCATATGGTCAAGTGCTGTTCTTCTAGACAAGATCAATGGTAGCTGTTTTAAGTCCTGAAATCTCACATTTTCTTCAATACAGATCCAATGTTAAATTGGAATTAACTTCTTGGAACAGGCAGGCATAGATCTTGTTTTAGAAATCTGATACTTTTTCATCACATGTTTTTGTAGATTCTTGGTGGACTTGTAATGCATGAGAGAGGAAATGACAGCTCAGGGTCCCACCATCCTAAGTGCTGTACACAAATAGATCTCCAAAACACTTCAATTTAAAGAGAAGACAAGAAATTATGCACTTTGAACAAATCAATATTTCAGCACGGCCTGGCACTATTTGCAGCAATCTCAATGCTCCATTTGCCATTTTTAGCCAAAATTTTCTGAGGCCTTCCTAATTTGGAAAAGAAGCTTACGTGAAAAATGGTAGCCTGTGCTCAGCATCCAGAATGGCATCATGGAGTCTGGAGTAAATATCCTATCAGTGAATAAAAGATTTCAAATTTAGGATTACGCTGTGATGAGTCCTGAGTGAAGACCAAGGGTTTACATTTAATGTAGGAATGAAGTCACTGGAGAGACAAGCAAGGGACAGTGCCAAGTCCTGTGCCAAGAGAAAGTGCAAATAATGTCTTGTATTGTCATGGAAATGGTAAGGACAGAGGTGCATTTTCCAAGGACAGAGGAAAAGAAATAATGGGTACATACTTCTATAAGTATGTTTTGCTGTTTGAGAGGGAAGTCAATAGTTTTTACAGAGAACTCAAAAGAGTTTTAAAATCTAGAGATAGTTTGGACATAAGAACAAGACTGGCTGATGGTGAGCTTTCATCCACATTGGAAATCTCTCCTTAAACCACTGCTTTAAGTAATTGCATCTGTTAAAATTTTTGTTCGGTTATTTTTTGCTTCCATATGTATCTAGGCAACACCTGGAATAATATTATTTTCTAAAAACTTCTAAAATCCAGTGGTTCACTGAAAAATGTTGCAACATTTCCATATACAGATTTCATACACAGACACACACTTATTTACAAAACTCAACCCACACAAGTGTGTTCAGAAGCAAAAATAAACAATTTTAATCAGACTTACGCAAATCATTCTCTTTCTGGGTGCTGTTTCTTTCAGTCAGAGTTCAGTCAAAAATAAATGTCTAAACCTAGGTTAGCATGTATATTTTTTTAAGAGCGTGATCAATGAAAATGAATGAAATGAAAGCATAACAAATGGCAAAGAGATAATAAGGAGCTATTTGTAATATGGCATATTAATTAGAATCATAATAAAAGTTAATAAGATCATTATATCAAGAGTTACACTGTAAAATGTGGGAGAGGGATTTCTCTTATTACGTTCAAGAAATACAGCAGAACTGTGAGCATACTTTACATTTTAAGTTCATACAAAAGAAATAATTTGGTAAACCTATTTTTTGTAATGAAGTTGCAGTTATATTTTTGAGTCACATAGGGGAATTCCTGTTATTTTATCAAATGCATCTTACAGAAGATATTACCACTTTAATTACCTCAAGATGTTTAGAGACATTTCTTCTTAATTAAAAATCAGAGGACCTAATGGCAGTGGTATGCCTAAGAGCCCAGGGAAATAATTTGTTGGTCTGTGGTTGCTATGAGGCTATTGAGAGCTATAGATTGTCTGTGGATTAACATATAGCTATGCAAACTATAAATGGTTAGAAAAGCTTGAAGGTTTCATGCAAACTCCATGTCAACACATGCACCCTCTCTGATTACTGAGGCAATAAAATGTGCTTTGAATTATTTCATTGTACTGTTTCCACACTTCAAAGCCAAACTGTGCCTAAACAGATTCCTTGAATTTGTGACCTATGCAAACTCTGCCATGTCCCATGCAGGTTGCGGTGCGTGGCTATGGCACAGCAAGTAAGTCAGGGGTTAAACCACACCAAAAAGCCCAAACCCAATAGTGAATAGTCTGCAGTAAGCAGTGGTCTCTGAGCAGGGAGTTTCAGCTCATGAAGCTGAGAGGAGAAGCAGCAGGCAGTGCCCTGTGCATGGATAGGAAGCACCAGGGCTGTGCACTGGCTGACCCGGTGCCACAGGAACCTGCAGGCAGAAGGCCCAGGGCAACAGCTCCATCACAGTGTCCCCTAGCTGGGCCATAGCACAGGACAGGGCACGCTGCTGAGTCACCTGGACTTACAGTTTGGGAAATGTCTTGTTGCTCTGTCTTGAAATGCCATGAGGTATCTGAGTAAAACTGATCAAGTCTATCAAAGATCACAGGTATGGGTCAAACCTGAGCAGCACTTTGTAAGAGTCCCCAGGGGAGCACTGAGAAGATGAGCTGTGGTCTAGCCTGGCACCAAGCCTAAGTGAAAGGCACAGCCTGAACCCAGGTCCCCAGCCCTGTGGTGTGACAGCACCTGCCCTTCCCAGCGGTGCAGACAAGCAGAGCATCTGCACAGGAGGCTCTGGCTGAAACATCTGTGTGTCACCCCACAAACACAGCTCATCCTGGGCTACTGAATTGCCAACACAGCCTGTGATTCCAGGGCAACACTCACACTGAAAGCAGAGGCAGAGTGTACGTGAAAAATCTTTCTATTTACAACACAGTGTGACCAGAAGCATATTTATAATTGCTTTAAATTGTTTACACTGCAAAGTAACAACTGACACAGCTGTTTCCTCCTCCCACGAGTCAAATTCCTTTTTTTACCTTTTTGCTATTGCAACATTTTGGTTATTTTGATGAAATACATATTACCATATTGCTTTACTCTCTCCCTTGTTTTGCCTCAAGATTTAAAGATGCAGTGAAATGACTTAAGTCCCAAATGTGGATGAATTGGCATGTGTACCATGACATCTTCCTCAACAGGGATTTATAGATGGAATATGTCCTTTCCAGGAAGCTCTGCAGAACACAGGAAGAGGAAGAGCCCTCTGTTTAGGGCTGCCACTTTGCAAAACAAAGAAATGTCCTCCAACAACACTACACCAGAGGCTCTCTATGATGAAGCAAAGTCCTACCTTGACTATCACCTCTCTTAAAAATATTCCTATCTCCAGGAAACCACATCTCAGAAAGCACCTCCATCTGTGGCCAGCTGACATTTTTGACTCAGTAGAAGAGCCAGGAGACAGATGCAAAGGCTGAAAATCAAGATTTTTTTTTTTAATCAGTGTTCAATTTAGGTAGAATTTGAGCAGTTACTGTGGGTTTGTTTCTTTTTTAATTTCCCACAAACAGTTCCTCAGAAGATCAGCAGAAACAGTGCTACATGCTACTCCAGAAACTGTGTTCCAGAATCCTCCCATTCCTTGGAAACTGCCATACTGTTGTGTCACAGGATCTCAAGGGTTTTACATCCAGGTGAAATGTGGACATGAGAGAATGTTGTTCAGCCCCTTTCTTCTTTCTTCCCTTCATCACTTGTATACTCCCATCTTCCTGTAAGCTCATTTCCCTGTCCCACAGCAATGTAGAGGGCAGGGTCATCTCCATGATTGCCAGTAGTCCATACTGGTGAGCCACAGGCTCATGCAGCTTGGCTCTAGTCTTTCTTGCAGCAAGGTTTCTTCTGCTGGAAACTTAATCCATCCTGCCACACCCCATTTCAAACCTCTAAATTCCCAACAGGAGGCATTTGTATACAAAGTTTCATAATGAGGTGGCCCTGTGGGAGCACTAAGCCTCAGAGCAGGTGACAAGCACACCTATAAGCCTGCCTGGTCACAGGGGACCAAGGAATCACATCATGTGATCATGTGATGAAAGGACATCACAGAAGGTTTTCAATGCTGCACTGAGGTTTTCTCAGGTGCACTGCCCAGGACACAGATATCTCTGAGTGTGTCAGCCTGGATTCCTGTACTGAACCTGTATTCTGCTTCAGGAGTTCTCATGCCTGACCTATATGAAATAGAAAAAGCAAGAAATTCAGTCACCATAGGATTAGCAGATGCCACAAGACCATTGGGAGGCAGGTAGTCACACTCTTCAGCTTCTAGCCCAGAGGCTTGAGTATGTGAGAGCAAGTACAACACACTTGACATCATCTTGCTTTATTTTCCATCAAAACAAGTCCTTTTTTCAAGATGATGTGATGCTCTCAGCCTCTCATCTGTGCCTCCAAGCCAAGCCCAGGGCTCCCACAGATTCCCTCTTGTCCCACAACACTCTACCTGTTTCCCCTATTCCCTCTGCTCCACTATGTCCCCTATTCTCCTTCCCATGAGCACTGCTGTCTGACATTCACTTTGTTCTTGTGCCACTCTGAGTGCAGCTGTAGTTTCTGACAAAAATTTTGAATCAAATTAGCATACCAAAAATCCTCCTTTGACTCAAGTGCATTTACAGCCAGAGGCTCCTTTTTTTTCCTTTCCTGGCTCTGTGGTTTTTCCAGTGGGACAATTAACATTGCCACAGGTGTGCCATTGTCCCCTTGAGTCAGAGGGTATGAGGTGGCCTGTGCCTTTCTCCACTGCCTGGCAGGTGAGCATTGAGCTGTCTGCAGCTCAGCTTTTCCCTGGGCACTGTGTTTGATATGGGTTCCCCAAAGCACTAAAGACAATGTCACCCTGTACACATAAATAAATAACAATGCAAACCCTGAAGAAGCCATTGCCATTTTTCTTTCTACTTCCACTCAGTATGAGCAGCTAGCAAAGGAAGGACCTCCCAAATGTCCTTCTGCAAGCACTGAGCAATCCTTATCCTCTTACAGATCTTCCTCATACTAGAAGTTGTACAGGCACATTGATCTAAATTATGTACTCATGTTTGAAAAATCTAGGCACTCACAAACTACATGTCTGTACTGAGTGGCAGTGGAAGCATTACCATCACAAGAGGGGTTTTTCAGCATCTTAAAGGAGCTGATGACTTGGGCTAAGAGTACATAAATTGAAAGTTTCTATGGCAAGATGCTTTTTTATCCAAGATAAAGGTCAAGCACATCTGGAAGATATAATAGCTGCATCCTATAGAGACTACATCAACTATCTTGCTGCCAAAATCTACTATAAACAGGCACAAAGGGCCAATCTGCTGATTTTCCCAGCTGTCACTGGTTTATTTAAGGGGCTATGACAGTTTTCAATTATTGTTCTGTTAAGAAAAAATGAAATCTATTGTGTAAGCTCTGTGTCAAATTACCATTGCTGCATGCTATGATTCCTTGAGTTTTGAAAAACTCTGTTTCTGTTCTGCTTATACGCTTGGACTGTACATAATTATTAAATGATCCCTAAAATCTTTTAGCCATTTCACACAACAAATTACACTTATTTTCATGAAATAATTATAGAAAGAAATCTGCTTAAATTAGGACAACCTTTTGCTGTTCCAATCCAAACTGTCCAATGTACCTTTTAAGTGTATCAAAATTCATTTTTACTTCATTTTTGAAGTGGTAAATGAACTCACTGTAATCACATTATTCAAAACTGCATGGCATAACTGTTGGTCAAAAATGCAAGAGCACCAGTATAAGCAGGTGTATACATTGTGAACAAGCTTTCTACCAAGTTCTGGTCAACACCTCTCTAGTTCTTGGTTACATTTTGCTAAAGCAGGACAAACGGGACATGTACAGTAGGTTTATAAAAATATTTTTCTACTCTTATCCTTTTTATAGACTGGGTCAAGTTAAACATTTGTGAAAAAGATGATTCAGCTCCTTTATTTACATGGAACTTTTGTAGCTCACCAGAGGTGGAGGACACTTTTATGCTTGTCTTATGAGGTCATTCATGAAGGATGATTTGTTTTCCTGGGAACCCTGTGCTATTAGAGGTGACAAGGTCTGGAGAAACTTCAGGACAAAGGGGTAAACTGCTCCAGCACATAGTGGGAGAGGCTCTGATGAGTCAGCACTTCTGAGACAACAGAAAACCCAGACCACAACCAGGATGTTGGCAGGGACCTGTTTGAGCAGCAGGTGCACATTAGTCAGCATCTACCAGGAATATTCACAAATGCAGTCCCCAGGGTACTTCTCTGCGCACAACCTCAGCTCTTGAAAACCTTGAAAATGCTGATTCTGGGACTGGAACACATAGGTCTTCCTCAAACACAGGCAGGCTGTAAGGAAAATTTTGGCTCAGTCTGCAAGCTGGGCATTGGCCAAAGGGTGCTGAATTCATAGGGGTGGAGAGAGACATGTAGGAGAAACAGAAGATTTTATCTCAGATTTTTGCTCTGTAGATAGTATCGGTATGAGAAAATCTGTGATACGATCTGTGATACTTCATCAAGTGATGAGCTGAGCAGCCCCCACCTAGACCTACTCTCAGCAGGGGATTGGTGTCTGAACCAGCCTCTCCTGGCCTTAGATATCTGTAGAAGGTGCAGCTGAGGTGATCATCTGGAATGCCCTTATAATCACTGAATAGGAACAGGGTCTTGCAGGGTACAATTCCTATCAGCAATTTCAGAGGCCTGTGGTGGGGTGGGATGAACCACATTTTCTGCAGACATTAAAAAGTTATTTGTTTCCAGACTGGAATATTTGTTAGGGTACACGCCTGTAAGTCTATTTCACATGTTCCTAGATCTGCTGCACTTGCACCCAACCAGCTCTGGTGAGATCCAGAAACAAGCCTGTGAGTATCCACATACAGCCTCTGCCATTTCCAGCCATGACAGGAGAAAGAAGAGTATCCCACTGATGGAGTGATGGTCCCTCTCCTCCTGAAGCACTGTTACTGAGAAGAAGTATGACCATGAGTAAGAGAGCAAGAAAGAGGACAAGAACCATGACATTTTAGATTAAGTAACTTTTTATGTCTCAAGAAATGAAACATTAGCCAACAACTAAGATTGTTTGGATGGGGGGTATTTATTTAATTAAGTCCTACACTGGGTATTAGACACATCAATCAAACTGCAAGTTCTGTAGGAAACATCTGATTTATCCAGAGTCTAACACAAGAGGGATGAAGCAATATTGCTCCTCTTTAAGGGGTGTTAGAGACAAAAGTGAGGAAGGACCACAGTGTGTACCTGCCAGTGAAAGGTGCCTCAGCAGACTCCGAGGTTAAGCCTCTGCTGGCAAATTAAGCAGGTTCAGAAAAGCTGTCAGGCACCCAGGCCAGCAGGCACAGGGCAAGCTCTGCCACTGAGCTGCCTTTCATCCTCCAGGACAGGGCAGCAGCATGAGGACACCACCATGGGGAATGGTCCTAGGAGCTGCAGGGGAGCCTGGCTGTCACTGTCACCCCAGCCCAGCCAGAGCTCTGGCAGCTCAGCCCCACTCAGCCAGGGGCCATGCTCAGCAATGCCTCACTATTTGTAGGAAATTTAATGGGTAGGTGAAAATAGGTGACAAAAAATTTAGGAAGAATAAATAAAAATCAAAGTCATACTTTGACCTTTCCCTTAGACAAAAATAAAACCAAAAAATTTAAGCAGGAATTTTCAAAATTTAGCAACCCATGGCGGATTGTTTTATTCTTTAGAAGTGCTGAAAAAGGAAATCTCTAACCTATAGAAATTCTCTTAAATTCACTGGGGTCATCAGAGATGGCAAAAGGTAGAGGATTGTCTTAACAGAGTGCAAAGGTGTATCGGTTTAAGAGCTGGAAAAATAGCCAGTACTCCAGATGGAAAGCAGATTGAAAAACATTCTTTGTTTATATTTATTTATTCAATTTCATGGTGTCCTTGGTTGCCCAGGGGAGCTACTGAGAGTAGTTTCTACTGTGCTGTTGGTTAGAGTTAGGTTACACACACTTTTAGAAATTCAGCTGTCTGCCACTAATGAATTGTTCAGTGTAGCTTGAGGGTCATGATGCAATTAGCAAAAATAAGCCAAATCTGTCCCAGGTGAAAGTCTACTGATGTCAGTGGCTTTATTTGGGTTGATGTGCTTGTTCCAGCGTGTGTAAGGACAGTATGTAAAAAGAAGAGTCTTGAAAAAGGACTTACATGGATTTCATTTGTCTTTTCCGATGCTAATCCCGTATTACATGGATTTCATTTGTCTTTTCCAATACTAATCCTGCATTACATTGAACAAAATGTCAAAACACAACATTTGCATTGGTGCAGCAGTGCATTTCTGTGGGCTGAGCTACAGGCTCAGTGCATTAATGGAGAAACCTGATCCAGTGGGTGACATTCCTGCCCATGGTGGGGGGGATGGGACAAGATGATCTTTACGGTCCCTCCCAAAATAAACCATTCTATGATTTATGATTCTGTGATTCTAAGTTAAGTAATTATTTTGTATTTGCAATAGTGTCCTTTAAAATTCTACCCATAAATATGAAAAATAACAGTTTTTCCATTCCCTGATGACATGCTGCCTTTTTGAATTTGCAAAAGTAAAGTAAGTACTTAAAGTCCTTATCCCTGGCTGTCCAGGAATGAATTTGCTTCAGAGGAGACCACAGTAAGTGCATGGCAGACAAAATAAAGGTGAATTTTGCCTTCACTTCCCTCCTGATTTGGACACCGAAACACAAAGCAATAACCTTTCCTTGGCCAAAAGGCTTTTAAAGTCTGTTTCACCAATTAAAGATATATTTTATTGCAATGAAGTTAGCAGGGCTTCGTGACTGTTGCCCTGATAACTAAGAAACAAAATAAAGATCAAAACTGAAAGCACAAACCAGCCATTTCATCCAGGTTGTACAGGAAGTCTGTGTCAGAGCTCCCAAATCATTCTGATTCAGGGTTACTCAATTATTTTTTCTGGGCTTCACTGGAAAATTGTGTTACTGTCCCCTTGGTAGAAAGTGAAGCCTTGATGCAGGTCTCCCCAGCCAGAAAGCCTCTCCAAGCTGCAGGAAGCACTGGCCTGCATTAGCATGGGAGACATCAACATCTGTGAGTGACAAAATCCAAGTGAATCATGTTCCTGGTCAAGATTTTATCCAGAAATCATCAGTCCTGGTTGGTGTCTTTAAAGAGCCATCCTTCCTCCTATTGCTTTCGAAACAATGAGGGCAAATTTATGACTAGCAGGACAGTCCACTTGATAGTAACATAAAGAGCACAACCTACAGTCCTCAGTTTTATTATCTCTGAAAAAAACAGTGCTTTTTTAAATGGATCTGCTTAAGTGTGACCTCTTAAATGATCTCTGCTAGTGGGTTGTAGCAACAGCTCCCCAGCTGCGCTGTTATTCATAAGTAACCATAGAAATTAAAGTGCTGCCAAGTATGTGCTCTTTGTTTTTTTCGAAGGGCTGAAAGATGATGCCGTGATGTCTTTGCCCCTCCTGACTTAATTCTGAACTCACCCCCTGGCAGCCCTGATGGAGAGGTGAAGATGAGACTTGCTGTTGTTGGGAAGCTCTGTCATCAGAGAGCTCAGGGTCAACAATGCCACTTCTGCCACTGGGCTGCTGGTGCGTTTTCAAAAGGCCTGCAGCTAGAAATAGGATGTGGTGGGAAGTTATATCCTGTTATTCAGTAATTGCTGTTTCTAATGAAAAATATATTTTGTTTATTTCTGTTGAGACTGAATTGAAGCAGCGTTGGTATTGTTAGCCAAATAGTTTGTTATGAAAAGAAAAAGTTGTGTAAAATCTCTTCTACAGGGACACTTTCAAGTTATTTATTAGCCCACATTGATCTTTGAGTTTTTCTGGGTAATTTTGTTCTTCGGATAGGATTCTCTGACTCTGAACTGGCATCTAGGCTTTTCAGTATCCCCTAGAGTGGCACACTTCCAATGGGCAGTACTAATCCTGCGCTATGGTGGGATTAATCCTCCTTCTCCCACTCTTAGAGGGAGACAATTAGCTGAGATTGACTCCTGTCTCACAGGCAGCTACAGCTGGGTGAGGACTACTCACCAGGTTTTACTGCCCATTTACTGGGCAATTTAAGGACTAAGAAACCTTGGTGCTTTGCTTTTTATTACCCTGGTTTCTTTTCTGCCATACCCTGTACTGCCCACAGCAGCCAGGTACCTGTGGGCAGTGACAACCCAATTTGCTTTCACTGACCAGGCAACATCTGCCCTACAGGAAAGGAATCTGCTTCCCACTTGCCCAGGAGAATTTAGAGAACATCCAAAATGTGGTGCAGCAATTTCTTCAGGAGCTTTTCAAGGGGGAAATCACAGAAGAGGACTTTCTAGCTTGGTATGGCAGCAATAAATTGTGCCATAAAAAGAGCAGACTCAGTTGTCTCTGAGCACTTCTGGCTTGGCATCAGTGTGGGAGGAAGTAACTCATGTCTCTCTACAAATAGAGTGAAAGAATCACCACCCCAGACCTGTTAATCAAAATTAAACAAAAATAATAGATTTGGCAAAAAAAGTTATTATTTCCCTCTGTCACCCTTTGAAGGGTTTACTACTGCCCGGTTTGATTTCATCACAGGAACTTTGTCCAAGGGCAAAAAATCTGATCTTAAAATTTGACATGCACTTGCCAGATATTCCATTCTGATGTGTACCAAAAATGTTGGATCATCAAAATGCTTGCAGTCTGAAAAAAAGAAAAATAAAACCACTTCATGTTGGTTCAAATAAGGAAATCATACAAATACTATAAAGACAAAACAGCTAACTCCAGAGTCCAAATTAATTTAAAAGTCTATATTTAGCTCCTACTCTTTCTGTTTCCATTATAAAACATTTCTTGTTAAATACACACCCTCATCTCAAATGCTACACTCAGTGTAGTTACTTAGAGCCCCATATTTCATCTTTATTTGTAGTTTGCTCACAAATAAAGGAATGGCAGAGGACAGCAAGTAAATGATTTAGGCTGATGTTTTGACAGGACCCTCACAGCTGCTGCGCTAGGAATTGCTCTGGACAAAATCCAAACTTGCCCAACTCCTGTTAAACAACTTTTCTTACAAAGTGTCAGTTCTTAAGCAACCTTTTCCCTCCTTTTGGGAAGGGTAGGAGAAAAGGGTACATGAATCCTCGATAGAGCAGAAGGAGTGGATTTTCTAAGTGTGCAAATGGGATTAAATGTTGCTTTGTGGCCATGATGGGAGAGTGAAAAAGATCACACCTTGAAAGAGGGAGATGCTTAATTTAAATGCCAGGCCTGGATGTCACTAGGGGTATTAGGCTGTTGGAATTTTTTATCCTATTTGGATTTTCTTGAAAGATTTGTAATTCCCTACTTGCACATTAGAAACAAAAGTGTTTCCATTTTCTAATAAATGCTAAATTTCTTTCTAGCGTCTATTCAAAATGTTCAGCATATGTTCCACATGCCCTGCTCTCTGCCACATAGCATTTCAAATTTGCCTGTAGCCTGGATTCAGGAAGTGAAAAAGGGAGGGGAAATTCAGTAACATGATTCACTCCCACTCGTGGTAAATAAAAATGGGCTGAAAAATAGAGGGGCTTATTTAATTTTAAATAGAAAAATCAGCATTTTTATCAGGTTGTAGAAAAAATAGATCAAACTGATGGAACATCTGCATGGACAGTGGAGATGTGGGTCCAGGCTGTTCACTTTCCCTCAGGCTCATGCCAAGGTGTGAGGGGTCAGATCTCAGCAAAACCACTGGACACTATTAGGGGAATGTCTTTGCTTTACCACTCTGTCACATGCATGGTGCTTTTCCAAGCTCAGGGGGAGTGAGACTAAGCCAACACCAATTTGGCTGAATGAGAATTGGCTTAGTTGCTTGGTATAATTAAATGGGCTCTCACAGGATGAAGTTAGGGAAAAGGAAAATTTAAACTGGAATGCAATTTTTACTACTTGAACAAAGTAGGATGTGAAGCTGTGCCATAAGGAAAGAAGCTATTTCTTGTGTCCAAAGTCTTTCAAAACTGGACCACACAAAATCCTAAGTACTTCTCCCAGGAGCAATCATCTACTGGTGGAAAGATGGAAGGGATGAGGTAATATAAGATAGATATTAAACCCCTCTTCGAGGTACAAGGAGGGAGGTATATATCCTCAATAGAGAGAAAAAGACAGGCAGAGGGGTTAAAGGCTAACTCCAAAAAAGTCAGCTATAATTGAATAGTAATCTAAGTTTTTAAGTGTGATGTGGAAAACTCTCTTTCAGCTGCTGTTAATCCTGGAAGAAGCTGTGTTTTACTGGTAGCTCACTTTCTCTGTAAAGCCTCCCACTTGCATGTACATGCTTGCCTCAACACAGCAGCATGAGGCAAAGCCCAGCCAGGAGCCCTCCTAGGCTGCAGGAATAATGGAAAATTCCCAAAATAATTTAAAAACTAAAAACTAAAAAAAAAAAACCTAAAAAAAAAAAAGAGAAACAAAGGGAAAAAAGGAAAAATAATAAAAAGAGAAAATCACCCAACTTCTCTCATTTTTTAGCCCAATTTGTAATCATTAGGATATGACCTAAAAGGTCAGTTTTGCCTCAGCCTGCTTTCCCTCCAACTATTCTTTAAATGCCGTCACTGAGCTGAGCCTTTGAAAAGTCTGTGCTCAGGACACAAGTCCAGATGAGGCACCCAAAGGGGGTGACAGCTGATGCCAGTGTCCCTGGTGCAGCTGCCAGGACAGGCTGTGTGTGAGGACTGCAGTGCTCAGTGATTGCACTGCCTGGCTGTGGCACTGCCACCGTGTCACCCCCCATGAGCCAGCCCAACCCCGTCCATCTCCAGGGCTGTCCTGGACACAAGGGTGTTGAGCTAACAGGGTGATGCCTGCACAGCTGGGATGCCCAGGGACTGGAGCCCAGCCCCAGACAGGCAGTGCCACCCCTCCCTCCTTGCTATGGCCAAAGTTTGGTAAATTCATTAGGAAATCTGCCATTTGTGCCTCAAGTTAGCTACTCTATCAAGAGCTACAGACAGGAGCAGACACAGCGTTGTCATATGTCCAAACTCAGTCCCAAACATTAAATTACTTAATTATACTGAAGCATGTTTACACAAGCTGACTAGAAGGTAGAAGATAAATGTTAATGTCTTTGTGTTTATAATGAGAGTAACATGAATTTCTTCATGCATGGAAGAACAGTTTGAAAGTTACAATACAGAATAAAAAATATCACAAGTGTGAGGATTCTTAAAATTAAATATTTATATCAGGAGATTATCCAATTTGATTAGAAGGATTTTTGAAAGTAGAATTGGCTTGAAAAAGCTGCAAACAGCTACTCTCTCAAACTAAATTAATGAATAAAATATGAAGTCCTATACAGCACTGTGCCACATATATATGGTTCAATACAAACCATAAAGAAAATGGCTCAGTTATTCTCTTCAATGCTAGAGACTATTTAAATACAGAACTATTTTTAAAACATTGAAAACAAACAGAGGTTTGACACTGGACACTTTGCATAGCAATACTTTTGCAGCAGCATATCTCTTAAAAATAGCAAGAAAATGAGAAGAGTTTCTAGGAAATGTCAAAGACAATGTTAATAAAAGCAGCTCACAAGAAAAAAAAGAAGGAACAAGGAAAAACAAAACCGACAACTTTCTTGTGGCCACAAGCTTTGATTAAATGCTGAATTGACACTTGCAAAGACATTTGTTTTGCAAAGTATAAAATTTACTGCCTATTCTGAACTGCCTGTGTCTTGTTTTATCAGCGGTCAAATAGCATCTGATGTTGCTGATCCCTTGGAAGACATTTTCTTCACACACCCAGTGATGTCTAGTAGGCTCCTTCTCCTAGGAGAGACTGAGTATTCATTTGTTGCAGCAAATTCCCAAAAACCTACAGTGAACTGGAAATCATCCTAACTCAGCTGCGTCTTCTCGGAATGACACGTACTGACTGGCTGCAGTGAGATGAACTGAAAATACATAACCTCATTTAATGCTAGGTGGTCCCAAATGTCCTTGGAACAATTCTCTAGCAATTTTTATTCTCCTTAAACTGATATCACACATTCATGCCATCTCAGAGTGTGCAGTTTGAGCAATACAATGAATCATGGAAGGTGAGGCATTGCAAATACAGACTTACTAGGAGGGTGGGGAAACAGCCCACAAAAAACAGCAGAGCAGCATCTAGAGACTTAAATGAACTTTGGGCCAAGCCTTGAAAAGCACTGCCTTCTACAATGACCAACAAATTAATAAACAATTAATTGGATTTACATCTAACTTACATCCACTTCTAAGAACAGAAGCAAGATCATTTTCTATATTAAGAGTAAAATTCCCACTGCTCTAAAACATGTATTTCTTCACCACTAAATGCATTCACAGCCAACTTCCCCTAACTAATAATGGATCATCTGAGTTGAGAATAATTTCATGGATGGGCAGGCAGCCAGCTCAATCAACAGATTGTTCAGAAATGTCTGTGTGTTGCATCTCTTCCTTGTGTATTTTTAACAATTTGGACATGAAACTGTCACTTCTGGTCCTAAATTAACTCAGTGTATTAGTACAGAAGTACCACTGGGTTTGCAATGCTCTCTCATAGCATGGTGCTCACCAAGAGCCCACGTGTGAGGTTCCATATCCAGGATGTGATCAGAGGGCTGGAGCATGTCCCCTGTGCAGACAGTCTGAGAGAGTTGGAACTGTTCAGCCCAGAGAGGAGAAGGCTCCAGGGAGACCTTAGGGCAGCTTCCACTGCCTCAAGGGGAAAAAGGAGAGCTGGAGAGGGGCTTTTGGCAAGGGCATGTAGTGATAGGACAAATGGGGATGGCTTTAAACTGAAAGAGTGGATTGGATTGGATTGGATTGGATTGGATTGGATTGGATTGGATTGGATTGGATTGGATTGGATTGGATTGGATTGGATTGGATTGGATAAAAGGCAGAAATTCTTCCCTGTGAGGGTGGTAAGACACTGGGACAGGTTTCCCAGAGAGGTTGTGGACTCCCTGTCCCTGGGTATGGTCATGACCAGGCTGGATGGGGCTCTGAATAACCTGGTCTAGTAGGAGGTGTCCCTGTCCATGGCAGGGGATTGGAACTAGATGATCTTTGAGGTGCCTCCCAACCCCAAGCATTCTAGGATTCTATGATTACCCTGAAGCTGGATTTCTGACTATATATAACTGAAATATAATAGAAGGGCCTTGACTGAAGTTTGATGTTGTTGTCATCTTTCCTGTAAAGTACTACAACATCAAGGATTCATCAAAGCGTGGAAATGTTTGTGTTATCCAAAATCAGCCCAAACATTACATTTCTAAGTTCTCCTGTCAGAAAACCAACATCAAACACTTGGCACGCTTGACACAACTGGTTTTTGAAAAATATCGCAAAAAAAAAAAAAAATCAAATGTTTCCAATGCCTCAGTTGGAAGCACGACATCTCTTTAAACATGTTCACTTAAGGACTATTTCCCAAATACAGAGGAGTAAAGTGATTTATAATCTGTTTACAAAAGAGGGTCAAATCTCTAAACATTAAGGCTGGTGCCATTTTGGTGTATTCTGAAGAGTTGAAGGGCTTGGGTTTGCCTGTACAAGAGGCTTCAACTGCAGCTGGTAATGGTATAAACACAGTTGTGCTTATGTACATGTGCTTATACTTGTGTAGCTGATTTTGGCCAGGCAAGGAATTATACTGGTAAAGAAGTTTTTATTCATATACATTCATAACTGTGTCCAAAGCAGCATTATGCCAGCATATATACACTGGAAAAATAATAATACTCTTAAACAATCCCAGCTACATGATTATAAGCACTGCCTGTCTTCTCAAATGGCTTTTATCCCTCTTCTGAACACTTACTGTAAGGATGAAACATATAAAAGTGGATTGCAGTCTATCTTTCCTGTAGAAAATGTAGTGTATGGTCCATTTGACATCTTGAAATAACATTAAGTGAACCAAGAAACCTGAAAGTTGGATTTGGCATGTGACATATTTGTAAATCAGCTTTCCATTGCATCAAATCCTCCATTATTTTTAAATAATGAAATTGGTGTTGCAGCCTTTAGCTGAGTAAAACATTCACTTAACATCACTGAATCTTTTAAATGAGTATTCAAGGCAGGAGCTGGTCTGTTATGCTCTTTATGCTGTGCTTAGAAGCCAAGGAAAGTCCCAATGGAGGGGAAGTCAGTAACAGACATCCCAGAGGACACTGGATGTTTTAGCAGCTATTCTGCAAGTAGGTGCCATCAGGTGTATCCATTTAGGAGAATTCCCAGGGGCAGAGCAGACAGAAAGGTCCAGCTCCCTCTTGCTCGTTTGTTTCACCCTCAGAAGTATTTTTTACAGATAAAGATGATTCCATAATTATTTTTAGTTGTTTGCAAGGATCATTTAAAATTGTATAAAAAATAAATAAGTGTGCATATTTAGTCTAAACCTGTACTTACTATTTTGGAGGGTTATTTTCTAAGAGTTTTTGGCAAATTAGGAAACTCCTGCTGCAGCTGTGAGTATTTTTTATTTAAACATCTGAAATTCCACAGCTATCAGCACATTAGCTTGAGCTTCAGTGACTCGTAAATCTTTCTCAGCATCTTATTTCATGAGGTCTAGTTCAAGCATTAGATGGAAATTGCATTTTGCAGAGACCATATTTGAGTGCATTACTTAAAGAGAAGCAAATGGATTTTTATTTTAGCAGTAGTCCAGGTAGATACTAGAGAGTGTTCAAAAATCAAGGATCTGGTTTGAGCTAGACAGCAGGTTTTTAATAGAAAGAAAAGACTGAGATATTTTTTACTGTTAGTAATGACATGAAACATCAGGGACATCTGAAGATCTGAGACAAGAACACAGTGTCTCAAAATGCAGACTTGAAGTCAGGCACAGCCTTGACACAGCAGCTACCTTGCCAAAAGCTGGTGACAAGGGATCCACCCACCCTAAGAATGCTGTTTCCACTTCTTCAGCCTGGCTTTGAACACACCCTGCAGACAATAGCAGGGCTGCGTGCAGAGTTTGGAAGCTATCAAGTGCAATCTGAGCCTGCACAAGAGCTTTTTAAACATCCACCTTGGACTGACCTGTGATACAGGTGATAGTATACCTAGTTAAGAAACAAGAAAGCACTTCTGATGATGTTCCAGATGGTTTTCATGTGTTTGCCACCCAGACATCCATTTTTCGGTATCCTTAAAGCCATGGCCCATTTGTGCCTGCTGAGAGACTCAGTATTTTTCTGCACCACAAGATATTGTGTGTGTACTTTAAGTCAGCCTAGCATAGCACCTGTACTGGTGGTTAGGGGCTCCTGCTCAGTCCCATGATCTAAAACTTCCCAAATTTTAGAGAACCTAGTCCAGATCTTCTGCTTTCCATTCTATCACTGTTCTATGGATTGCTTGTCACATCCCTGAAAATGCAAGGGTTTGATACCCTTTTTCAAGACCCAGGATGACTTTTGCCTTGAATGAGGCCCCATCTTAGCCCAGCAGTTTTCTCACAAAGATGCAAATCTCCCTCACCACCAAACATCCACACGTTTGTGGTGCTCAGGTAGGCAGAGCAGCCAGGTTTGTATTGCCCATAAACTGGGCACAGTGCCTTACCAGTGAAAACAGAGAGACTTGTCACCATTTTCCTCCACCACAGATTATTCAGGAGCTTCTGCACAGTGAAATTATCCATTGAGAAACCTCAAGGGAGCAAAAGTCAGTCTGTGCACCAACAATCCCGTGGTTTGGATCCCCTCCTGGCAGACCAGTGGGCACTGAGACATGCACTTATTCTTCTGTGGAAGGTGCTCACTAAAGCCTGAGGGGAGCTACAGACGGGAGAGGCTTCACTGACCTATATGAAAAAACAGTCTCAGCAAAAACATCTGGGCCAAACTAGACACAGGAAAAATTTTCATGCATGGAGTGTTTTCATCATTGCATTGTCAAAAATTAGAGATTTTACCTCGTTCTCCCAGCTTTTCTCCTCATGACAGGGACATCATGAGGAAGACTGACAAAATGTGTGGAGCTTAAGAACCCTGAGAGAACTTAGATACTGATCTTCTATCAGGATTTTGAAAGAAATCCATATTTCCAACATCAGAAATGTAGACACCTAGACAGGTTCACTGATGAGAATTCCATTTCTTTGAGTGGTATGAAAAAATCCAAGGATCTATGTTTTGGATTTAAGTACCTTAAGTTCCTTTGCAGACCTTGGCCTTTCCTTTTTATCTCTGACGCTGATGTCATTCATGGCTTGTGCACTTTTACAGAGCAAGTGACATAATAGTCTACTACAGTCAGTCAATAAAAATCCAAATAGAGCTGCAAAAAAAGCAAAAGGCTGTTTTTTTAAAACCCTAAACAGGAATTGTGTGTTGTTTAATGGACTACCTACAGTGTAGGGAATTGCTTTGGGCCAGGTAGAAATGGGGTCCAGAAGTCCTGAACATAGTCAAAGCAAATAGTTTCCAGACAGTGACAAGGTTTTCAGGATTAATAACACAGGTGATATAGTGCAAGTAAGCAGCCTGCAGAGGCACCAATCCTCCACTCCTGCTTCCTGAAAATCAGCTCTGGAGATTTTATTGTCTGTGTGACCATTCTTTTCCAGTGAATTCCCCGGCAGATGCTTCTGTCAGCACATTATGTTTTTCAGAATCACCAATAAAAAGTCAGATGTGTGACACAGCCTGTGTAACTGCAAAATGGTAGCCCCTCAATGTCTCCATTTTCACCAGTAACTTAGGCACCCAGTCAGCACCAGCCAGGTAACCTCTAGCACTGACACCACAGAAAAGCCCAGCACATCAGTTACATGGAAAACTACAACTATTCTCCTACCTCTCTTACATAGTACAGGTTTTTTCAGCATGTCTACTGAGTAAGATTCTTCATGGAAATGCCAGCAAAGGTTTTGGCAGTTGTAGTGTTGTTTTGTCATCTGTTGAGGCAGTGGGCAGAGCACTCATGCAGCCTGTGAAATACCCATTTCTAGTTGTTTTCGTAGCCTAAGGAATATCAAATTCACACGTCCTAGGAATGGGATCTAAACATTGAACTGTTGGTGGATGACTTCATGCACCCTTCTAGACAGTCAGCTTTCACTGGAGTTATAAAAGATTCACTAGGCCAAGAGATAATCCTTCTATTTTCAGTTTAAAGTATTCCTTTATAAGGGCAGACTCATGTTCCAGTCCTTGCTGTAAGACCTGTTTAAATATCTTGTCCAATTACTATGGATACTGTAGAAATAGGATGCAAGACTCCTAAATGCAGTAAAATTAGAGAAGTGTGTTTGCATCTTTCAGGGAAATGACACAACCACTAAATAAGAGTGTTGATTTCATTGCTTCTTCTGTCTCATTCATTTTTCCTTGGCTGTGATCAAAACTTAGTAGCACCATCGATAGAAAACCTTTATTTCTGACTTTAGTGGTCCCACACCCGTATTTCACTTCATTTCTGATTTGCCCACAACATTGGTAGAGTAGGAACACACTCTACAGTGTGCACTCATTGTTTTGTAAAACCAGTTAAAAATAACCAAACAAACAACTTTAAAAGCACAACTCTGATGTTATTTGGCTTCCATTTTCTTTTTGGCAAAACCAAATTCTGAGTCTGAAGAAATTTAGTATCAAGCAATAGTTTTAATATTCAGCTTAATGTTACACTGAGTTCATCCTCCTTACTCATGCCCCTTGGGCTATCACTCCTTTTGCTCTTTTCATCTTTAATAAATACTTTTAGCAGGTTTTCTCCTCTCTCTTAGTCATAATTTGGCAAAAAACCACTTTTTTTTGATCTTCCAATGCTTTGTTAAACTAACTTATTGATTTTTCATTCAATACTGTTAACTCTTCAAATTCAACATACATTCCTTTATTGTAATTAAAGTGTTTAATACCTGTCTGAAATTTACATATGAAGCACAAAACCACTTGATTTTGGAACTCTTCAACGTTAAAAGATGTTTTTCACTTCTTGATTTGTGTTAATCTTCTTCATTGACAGCAAGATTTCAAAATACTTTTCTCCAGCTATATATCTCATTCCAAAGAAAATAGGATGGAAAACATATTTTAACCTTTTTCCATACTTAATAGCATTTATTCATCCTGAAAGTACTTCAGTGATGTGACTACTATGGTCATCTGGACTTTTCCTAAATCTGTACAGTAAATTCTAGACAGTACATCTTTCTAGACAGTACATTCTTCCTCTTAACTTTGTCCCTTTTTGAGGTATGTTGTTATCTTCTTTTTTTTTTTCCAAGAAAATTTAGAAGACTAAAATATTCTCAGCAAGTAGGACTCCGATAGATTAAGCTAGGCAAGATGTCTTCTCCCTCTTCTGTAGGCTTTGGCAAAGTCTGACTTCAGTGTTTCTTAGTTTCCATTAACATGATAAATAATGGCTTTTAGTAAAGCTGGGCCTAGCACCAATTCTTGTAATACTCCTTATGTTCATCTTCCCTTCCAAACTGGACCATTGCCATTATCATTAACCTTGATTTATGATCCCCTGTCTGCTTGCCAGCCTACTTGAAAGTGTAGTTATCCTACTCCTTTTTAATTCATTTCTGAAATAAGACTCCATGCCATGCTGTTATAAAGTCCAGATTCAGCAAATATTCTGAATTCCAGCTGTGTATTAATCCTGCCACTCCATTTAACCAGAGATGTCACTTCAAGGAGAACACAAAGCCCAAGGATTGTTAAGAATGAGCATTCCCAACACAGCAAGAATAGGGAAAATAGGTCTGACAGGTTGAAGAGATGACTCTGGATTTCAGGAATAGTCATATCCCTTTTCAATACAGGAGTACAGACCTTCTGTTTTATCATTATGCCAAGGAGCCAGCATGAAATTGTCGTTATTCATTCTCCTCAAGAATTCATAAGCATGGGCTCCATTCATCTGCATTATCAGAAAAATAGTTCATTTCTATTGTTATTTATCGTCTAAATACCTTCAGGAAAGTTGGCATTCTGAGGGGGAATTAGTTTAGTACGATCATCCTTGATGTGTTAAATATAGTTCTATTGTGTTCTAAGGACTAAAACCTGCTCTTTTTCAAAAGCTTTTTTTAAAATAGTGTCTCACTCTAATCACCAGTCAAAGGTGTAGTTAAGCTTCTCCATTGCTGAAAATTCATTTCTCCTTGATTTCTTTCCACCTTTGTCTTTACTGATAAGAGGAGTGGAGGCAACTGAAAATCTGATTCATAGAGGCAGGAATTCTGAATCTAGATAAGGAAAAGCCTCCTCTGCACTGGGGCAAACAACCCATTACCCCACAAAAGAGAATGTGAAGAGCAGTGCAGGGGCAGAAATTATTTCCATCAAAAGCAATTAGAAATCTCTCATAATTTCTTAAATATAATAAGGAATATAAGTAAGAGTAGCAATAAATTATCTATCAAACCCTTTATTTAATGGAATTCATTTCTTCTTCCTGTCTCCGTGAGCATTGTTGCACAGGATAAGCACACTGAGGGCTTTTAGGTGGTGTAAAATACAGTCTACAACTTCCTCAGGAAGGAAAGTAATTATCAGCAAAGCTTGAGGCTGGAGATTGATTCATTTTCTAACTTTGATTCTGCAGGATAAACCCCCAACACTGGCAAGAAGTAAAGAGCAGCAGTTTAAGTTGCTAACCCTTAGTTTCCATCTCTCTCTAGGGCATCTCAAGCTCAAAATCTCATCAGACACACTTTGATCCAATAAACTGGTGCTTCTGCTGTGGCCTTGTAGCTGGTGCTTACAGCTGCCTCTGTGCAGTAAGATAACAAAAGCAATATAGGAGCCTGAGTAGACAAAATAAATTCCTTTAAAGCAACCAGAATTGTTACACAAGAACATAAGGTGGAAAGGAAAAATGTACATGAGAAAAGACAAGACATTAGGAATTCCTAATGAATTCCTAATGAGAGGGTTGGGGATTCTCTAAAATTGGTAGAACAACTTTATATGGTTTCTTTGGGCCTGGGGCACAGAGAGGTGGAAGAGTATCTTTACTGATCAGGAAGTGTAAAGAGGAAGGTGATATAGCTATGAGAGTTGGGTTACAATTATGGGCATTTCAAGATGTTTAGTTCTCTTTGTTCCATGGGGTTTTTTTGTTGGGGTTTTTTTTCCCCCCAGGAATTCTAGATGTAAAAAAAGAGGGAGATGGAAAAAAACAACTTCTTCTGCCAATGAAACCCATCTTGATCCCTGACATTTCATTCCATTCTCTATTTTCTTGCCTACCACAAATTCAACATAAACTTGGGAAGATGTTAGCACACCTATTTGTCTGAAACAACTGTGCTCTTTTCTTCTTTGTTTTAATCCTTTTAACAGCTGCTTTCCAGCAACTTAGAAAGAATTTAGGTCTGCTAGATGTTACTTTATTTTTAATTATTACTCCGCTTGCCTACTCCCCCTGCCATGCGTGCGCCCCGATCCTGTTCTCCTTCATCATAAAAACACCACAAACTACACTGCACGGGTAGCATTACTGTAAAAATGTTTCTACACACAGAGGTCCTTATCTGGTTATTGCTTAATGCTCTCTCAGGGAAACTTGACTTCAGTGGGAGCAGAGATTTCAGGTCATGAACTGCAGAGCACAGGAACTCCCACGGAAATTTTATGTAGCAGATCAAGGTAGTGAAGCCCCGCCAACACGGTCTTGTGGGAATACTGACACCACAACTGAAAGGTGTTGACTTCTGCCTCCACTTAGGATATACTGTGAGATCAGAACCTACATTTATATATCAGCTTAAGGCTGTAAAACCTTTCATGACACTTCAAGTTTGATAAAAACATGTTTGTTACTGTTTTAATATTACTTTTAGCATGATCTTATTCACAGACCTAATAGTGGATTTAAGATATCCTAGAGGTGGAGTTGGTAGCACTGCCTACTATTAAACATTACTAACACTTGCACTCACAAGGCTCTGTATTTAGCAGCATATAGCTTTGCCAGACCTGAATGGTTTGGGCTGCAGTTTTACATGCAGCTCAGAAAATATAGCCTTAGGCTGAATTTTATTGGGAAGTGTCAGCCAAAATTGCACAACTGTCCAGCTTTCTTCAAGAACAAAACTGAGAAAATTAAATATTTTTTTCAATGTTACAAGTACACATTTTTTGGGAGAAGCTGGAAGACTATGCTACAAGAGGTACTTGAAACACAACGACTATTATGTTTTCTTACACGAAGCATGATTTCACTTCTTTCCACCAAATCTAGACAAAGTTTTACAAGATAAACTTCTATGATATCATAGATTAAATGGGCTCAGCAGAAACAGCTTCTGTTTTAAAAGCTAAACAGCAGCAGTTCTGTCCTCAGTGAACAGTCTTCATCTTCTCACATCTCCTGTAGTGCTGGTCTCCCAGAGTTGGAAATAGGGCATCTTCCAGATGTCCCCTCTTTGGGGACAGATTTCTTGGTATAGAAACTAGGCAATAAAAATCAAGCTGAAACATGAACTTGGATGGGAGGAAGCACAGAGGAGAAATGGTCTACTAAGAATTGGAGAGGGGGCAAAGACAGACCAGAGAAGGGAATGACACTCTGAAAAGGAGTGAACGAAGATTTAAATCTTTTCTGGAGGATGGAAAGTGGACCTGGATGAATTACTTGGAATAAGAGACCCAGAAGAATCAATGCAGTCATAGCAATATATTGGACAAGGTGAGACATGTAGTGACAAGCTGAGAGCCATAACATACTTTTTTTAGCCTGCAATTGATATCCAGCTGCCTAAGCCTCATCCTTTGCTGTTGCCAGATAGTAGCTGTGAAACCCATTGGTGATCTATAATGCATTTTTCTTCTTCACAGCTGGTCTTTATAAATTATGTCAATTTATTTCTGCTATAAATTATTTAACTGCTTGACAGCACCCTGCTGTGCTCAGCAATGATATATGATGAAATATCTTTATTTCTTTTACAAGAAATATGAAATCAGGCCTGGTCAGAAATGGGTACTGTGGTTTAAGATGACACTGCTGTCTAAGCCAGAAATTTGATTTCCTCTGGTGGTTTAACTGTACCAATGGCTCCATCATCTCTAAATAAAGCCTAAAAATGTCTCTTCCATTTTCAGTGTGAATTCTGGTGAGGTTTTGGTGAAAAATGCTCAGATCTGACTGATGTTACACTGAACTTGACAAAGAGAATTTGCACAATCCAGTCACCTAACTCATAATTACAATAATCTACAGCTAGGATATGGCCTAAAACACAATGAAAGAATTTGAATACCTCATAGCCTAAAAATCATTATTTGGTAGAAAAACAATAAATATGCCGGCCTTTGTTAATTTATTTGGTACAGTGATAATACAGTGTCTTTGTGGTCTTTGTGAAAAATGCTGCTTGATATCAATGGAAGACAAATGCTTCTGCTCAAAGATTGGTTTCCTAAGATTTCAGTGCCTGATTTTAGTTTCTAGATTTGCCTGTGTCATTTTAAAAGATTCTGCATGTGCTGACACATACAATTCCCTAAAATATGAAATATTCCTTGTGTATTTACTTTTTCATCACATGCTATTTCCTTATTTTAGTTCCTGATCTAAGAAATTTTATTCTGGATACCAGAATTTATATGGCTCATAGTTCAGTTCAGTGTTCAGTTCTTTATTTTTGAAACCAAAGAAGAAAATTACAAACATTCTGGATACTTTTTCTGAATTTGGTATACTGAACCAAAAAAGCATGGATATTTGTTTGTGGTTGGAAAAAACCTAAGGTGCTATTGCAGTTCTATTTCACCTACAGTTGAGGTTAGACAGAGTCAGTCACTGTTTTTTCCACAGTTTGGCTTGGCCTCTGATTTTGTACAGTCACTCTGTGTGCAAAGGTACCCTGAGTACCCCAAAGCTACTCAGCATCAAACAACAAAAACTCAGCTCAGTGGAATTAAATTCTTCCTCTTGCTTACAGCAGAAAGGTTGAAGCTCACTTGAGCTAAAGCAGAGTATATTTTGTCTGTGCTCTCCAAGGCTTCCTACAGCAAGGCTGACAGAAAGGTGACTTGTTAGAATTCTGATCAAGCACTGCTGGTTTAGGATTTTCTTAGAAAATCTTTTGACCTTTCTGAAATGGAGGAAATCTGGGGAGATCAATTTCCAGAGGCAGAAATGGTTCCCAAACTTAGGAGTCCTCAGGCTGCATCTTAAAGCAGTTGCTTTAAGATACATCTTACTGGCTTTGCAGTAAGGCTGTAGGCCAGACTGAGGAGGTCTGGATTCAGTCCTGAGTTTAAGGAGAGCAGATTTAGGCAAGCCTCTGACAGCTACAGCCAGTGAGGAACCTAGACCATGAACAGAGGATTTTGGTAGAACAAAAGTACCAATGCCCAAATGTCTCAGACTAGATGCTTCCTGCCCTGTGCCTATCTGGGATTCAGGCAGAAACCATTCCTCCAGCTTTGCCCAGAGAGGTCCACTTTAGAGAGATCCCTAATCTTGAAGAAGACAGAATGCTGTTTGTGTATGTAGTGTAAGTTTTCCTCCCGTATTCTCTTCAAAAAATTTTCAGTGCAGATTGTATCTGTGCTAGAGTGGACCAAAACACAAGACTCCCTCCTCCACACCAGCCACAAGTTGTATACTCCTCCTGGCTTTGTTCCCTGTTGGACCTTGGATTCCTGTTGGCTTAGTGGAGAGGGAGAGCTGCAGCCCAGCCTAGCCCAGGAGGCCAGAGCACTTGATCTGGAATGAACACAGAGCTGAATGCCCTCGCTCAGTGCCTGTCTGGCCCAGCTCCTTGCCTGGTAAGAGCTTAAAGCATAAGACTCACAAAAACAAGGGAACCACTTTTGTCTTGAGGAGTGCTATTTTTAAAGAAAAGCATGAAGCATTATTCTTTCAAAAACCAGATGTAAATCTCAAGCCACAGAAGACCCTCTAAACTCTGAAATGTATGGATACATCATTTTGTAGGCTTGAATCCAGAGTCTATGCTCTGGAGAGGGATAGTATTCATAACACATAAAAACACCATTCTTAGTTTTTCCTATTGGTTAGCATTAAGCTTCTCCTTGCTTAATACATGTGTTATGTATTTTCCAAGATGTCCAGTTTTCCCCCTGCTCTTCAAAGGGAGCCCATGTACTTTCATACACACTTATTCTTCGCACTCAGAGGGTCAATGAATTAAAAATGCTGGTGCATCAAAGTTCTCTTAGGAAAAAAATGTATGGGCTAGATCCATATCATCAAATTTCTTGTCTATGTATGTAACAAAATTTGGTATCTCAATTTACTTGGCCTATTTGAAACATCCAGACACCAAAAACTTACCCTCAAAATAGAAAAACAACTTATAGTGTAACAGGCAGAATGTTTACAAAACACATTACAGAATCAAAACTCTGCTTTTTTTGGATACAGAAATGGAGACGTAAAGTTTCTGTATAACAGTCATGGAAAACCCCTGGCTGGACTGTTGCACTTCATGATTCCAAATTAATACTTTTTCATCCAGCCACTGAAGCCACCCATCATATTCTGATGAAATCTGTGCAACTGATTTGCCAATATAAATGGAAGAACTAGCTCAGCCTATACTCACTTCTCCTTAGTGTGAATGGAATTACAAATACTATCTCACACATTGACATTTTCCATTGTCCTAAGTGTTGCTAATGCCTTACCACAAGAAACAAAATTTCTATTACGATTTCCTCAACCACATCAGTTATCACCAAATGATAGAAGGATATATAACCTGAATCTCAAACTCTTTAAGTCATAAGGGAATAGTTTCCTGATAGAATAATACAAGGACTACATATTACTGATTATTTGCCCTTTTCCCACCCTACTTAAGATATTACTGGCTACTCAAAAGTACAGAATACTTTGCTGAAAAGACCTTTGCTCTTTCTGTGCCATCTAAAGTCTGTTAGTTACCTGTTGGCTATGAGGAAATGCTAAGACATTTGGGATTGTTCAGCCTGGAGAAGAGAAGGTATCAGGGTGAGCTAATTGCAGCCTTCTGGTACCTGAAGGGGGCCTACAAGGAAGATTGAGGGAGGCTGCAGGAGCTTGTAGTGACAGGACCAGGGAGAATGGCTTTAAGCTGCAGGAGAGTAGGTAAAGCTTAGGTGTTTGGAAGAACTTTTTTGTGAGGGTGGTGAGATGCTGGAATAGATTGCACAGAGACATTGTGGATGCTCCCATCCCTGGAAGTGTTCAAGGACACTTTAGGGCTTTGAGCAAGCTGGTCTGGTGAAAGGCATCACTGTCTGTGGCAGGGGGTTTGGAAATAGAAGATCTTTACATTCCTTCCAACTCAAGTCATTATACAATGCATTCTGTGATCTGCCTTTTTGTTCTAAAAAACAAAATTACCCACTACCACCAAATCCATTTGTGTCACAATCTTTAATCTCATACTCTCAAGAAAGTTACGTGTGCCAAAGTATGAAATCTTAATCATATGGATCAAGAAAGAAAAGGAGGCTTAGACATTCAAGAAGGCTATGTATTTTTGGGCTGCCATCAGCTTCAACCTACTACAGTGTTGATTGTTCTGGGTTGTCTTCAAATCTCACTGTGCTTCAAACCTCTACTTCAAAACCTCAGTAATAACACTACTTAGACATATTTTAAGAATATGTATCTAACATATGCTAATAGACACCATTAATAAGTATCCAGGTAAAAAGTTAGAATTGCATCACTCACTTGAGTTATACAAGTTAAAATAATTGCCCTTTTACACAGTAGATAATAATAGGAAGGAAAAAAAGGTGTCTAACACCTTTAAAATGGTGAAACAACAATTATTTCATCTCCAATACTTTGAAAGGCAAATAACACCACTTGAGTGTACATGAAAAACTATGAACACAAAAAAATCTGTCAGATTCTCTTGCATCATTTTCATCTTTCTGTGCTTGTATTGTTTATACACCCATTGGTTTCTGTCTCCCTGACTCAGACATGCATCATCGCTATTTCTGGGAAAATATTATTGACATTTTGTCCTTGGGTGTCTGTCACTTGTGGGGGGGCAGGGCGAGACTATCTAATGCATGGAATGTAGGTCATAAAAAGCTGAGGGCACTCAAGATGTTTTTTAACTAGAAAACAGACTTTACTGGAATGGGAAAATAAGAAATTAGATGGCTTAATGTGATTTAATTTTAGATGCTTCACTGAAACACCACAGCTGCCCTGCTGGTAGCATCTCTTCTGGAGAAAATGATATGAGCTGAGTGTTCTAACAATGGCTTAGTGCTGGTAGGCAAACTGAGAAAAAGTCAGCTATTAAATAGAATTTCTTTTTTCCCTCTGCAGAAATATTGGGGAACTCAACATTCCTCCAATTCAGCTTGCTCATGCATGGAAGCTGCGAGGTACATGCTGGAGCTTAGACACTACCTCACCACCTCCAGCCCCATCCAAGGCAATTCGTAAAGAGCACTTCACATTACTGACAAAGGAATGTGGGACAGTTGGAAAGTGCTTCACAAGTTTTTTCCATTCCAATTCTTCATTCTGGGCAGTCCTTACCAGACCCTGCTCTGGGTTTTGGCTCTTCTCTGCCCAAAGCTGGCCAGAATAATTTCAGTTATATAACGTTTGCCAGACACTCCTCTATTCTTCAGCCTATCTCTTTTCACCACATCACCCTAGTTTTCCAATTTGCCTAAGATCATTTTGCCCCCTTCCTACTTTATCAAATTCTCTTCTTGATTGTCATTATCTCTGTGGGAATCTCTACAAATATTTAAAACTATTTAATATCCCTAACTCCTACTTCAGAATTCAGAAGTTAATACACAAGGCTGCTCTCTCCCTGGTCACACTTGAATGGGTACCCAACAATAGTTACAAAGGGAGATAATCATATCTCAGCCATTGGAATCTTTCTTAGAAAGCTCTCATTTCCCATGAAGCCAGTGGAGAATGCTGTTTTTTCTAACTTTGGTACAGGCACTAGGCATAGGGAATATCCTTAAAAAATTCTAAATACTTGACAGAGGCTTTAGAAGCATTCATGTAAGAAACATAATTTTCTTCTAGGAAAGCAGAAACCTCTTTTATGGTTCTGTGTTCCATCTAAGTTTTTGAGAAACTAGGAGGAGTGGTGACTTGCAGGGCATAAAAACACTGCTGTTGACCCGTGTTATTGGTCCTTTTGATATTCTGCTCCCCTCCCTCTGCCCTTACCCACTGCTGTGTGATGAGCAGGTGCTGGTCACAGCCTGGGCACGATCCTGAACCCACATCTCACTCATGCCCTGAAGCTGGCCCTGCATGTTTAATCCCTAATGGTAGCCAGGTGGTTACTGAGCATTTTGAAGACTACTGACGCTAGTGATTTCCAAACCAATCTTTATGCAAATGGGAGGCACAGGATGTTTAACGTCTGTCTGCTATACTTCTACCAGAAACCATGGAATCCTCTATCATTATTTAATAGCTCACTTGAGAATAGTAGTGTGATTCCCCTTTCAGCAGTTGTGGCCCAGAAAATGCAAGATTACATGATTTCAGTCACCTCTCGACAGCTTACAAGAAAGAAAGTTTAAAAGGTCTTTGTGGGGTTGGAAATTTCTGATTGCAGAAGTCCAATCTTAAATGAAACACCATAAAACATTACTAGGGAATAAAAGACATTCTTTCAGAGTTACAGAAAAATGCACATTGCAGGTAGTTTCTCAGTAAAATGCCTACTAGGAATCCTCAAGTTTGTCTGCAAATGTAATGAAGTCCAGGAGAGGAAGTGGTGTTGGACATAAATGATGCAGAAGGATCTCTGCAGTGGCAGTGAGAAAAAATAAACCATTTTAAAATACACGATCTTACTCCATCTGATTTTTAACAGTAATGGGAAAGAATTGAGAAGAATAAATTTAAAAGTGCTAATTCAAATGTACACATGTTGTAGTAGATCTAATTAGCCCTCATAAGGACTTGAAGAGAACAGCTGCAAATGGTAGATCAGATCAGAACTTTATCAAAAAGGAGAAAAAGAATTTGCATCTAAAAATCTCACCTGAAAACAACATATTCATGGCCCAGACATTCTGAATTTTCCTGTTATATCCAAAGCATAAGACAAGAAAATGTACTAAAATGTCATTCAGTCCAAGAGAAAAAATTTGGATGGATGCAGTGGTTGAACACAATAGAACTCCAGATATGAGTGAGGCTGTCAGGATAAGTTTTCCTGAGTAATTAATTCACAGAGAAGAAAAATTCAGAGGTAAAGTAATTAGGAATATCTGACCAAATGGGAGAGATGAGTTAAATCAGATGCTTCAATTACTGACAGGGCTGTATTTCACATATGCTTTATCCCTCAGTTTACTATCAATAAGTAAATGAAACTATTAAGGACAGTACAGAATGCAAAGTAAACCTTGATTAAAGGAATCCAACAACTTTAAATCCAATTCAGCTAAGGCTTAATACTGAAAAGCATCAGACTGTTAACTTCTATCCCAGTCATTCAGTTAGAGCCTGAACTGCAATATTTAAAAATCAACAGACTCCCACAGGAACACAGAATTTCAAAATATAGTGCCGTTGCATGTCTTTTTCCACTTGATCTACCTGATATAAAACTAGTAGAAAAAGGGCAGATTGCAAATGAGTCTGAATTTTAAAAATCTGGATATGTTATTATATGCAGACAATAAGCAGTAGTAAGCACATGGGGAAAATTCTACACTTCAAGCCATTATTTTTCTTTTCAATAACATTTTTGCAGCTCTGCTCTTTATATAAACTGAGACTCCTCAAATTCCATCTGCCCCTTCTGCAATTCTCTGATGATACAGTCTGCAAACCAGCTAAGTACCAGAGCCCTCAAATATACATACCAGTCCTTCAAACCCTTTGAAAGCAAAGCCTCTTTCAGCTTTTTCTTTACAAGGTCTAGTGGGACAGACACACCAGCAGCACCAGGTCTTTTTGCTTTTTGAGTCAAAAGCATATACGTATGCTTTTGCAATACATATATGTATTGCAATACATATATGTATGCTTTAGCAAATATTCAAAATGAGACTGCAGCACATACAGACTGCCTGAAAATTAGGCATAAATCAGAGCTGTGACACCTATACTGGTATTTGTATTATAAAGGNTTTTTTTTTTTTTTTTGTCTAGTGGGACAGACACACCAGAAGCACCAGGTCTTTTTGCTTTTTGAGTCAAAAGCATATACGTATGCTTTTGCAATACATATATGTATTGCAATACATATATGTATGCTTTAGCAAATATTCAAAATGAGACTGCAGCACATACAGACTGCCTGAAAATTAGGCATAAATCAGAGCTGTGACACCTATACTGGTATTTGTATTATAAAGGCAGTATCAGCAACTGGCAACATCTTGGTTTAAACAATCAATCAGCCATCTCTTGGACTTGGCTCACTATCAGGTGACCTAGTGAAAGAAAACAAGTTCCTGAAAGACTGTCAAATTCTCAGCTTAATACAATTAAAACCAATTCATGGCAGATTTTGCCACACAGTAGAAAACTTGCATATCTGCGAATGGTATATGTCATTCCATGACAGTTTCAGTGGATTATACACTCTCTTCTGATAAAAATAAGAACAGATTTTTAAAGCTTTATCTCTAGAAGCTTTCTGCTTTCCAATAGTTTAATTTGTGAAGGAAACAGAGCTCTGCCTTCCACTGGAGAGGAAGGCAGGTGGGGTTGCAGTATACATCTGGGACTCTAGAAAAAGACAGGAAAAGAAAGGTCTTGCCTGGTCAGTACTGCAGTTGCCCTCCATTTTTATATTTTTCCTCCATAATCAGGGTGAAAGCCACTGAGATTTCTCCCTGGCTGCATGCTCTATCTGTGCTATGGAATGAATACAATCACTAGAGCAGAAAGATTGGACACAGCTCTCATGCTGATACTAATGAGGTTCCTGGTATAATTTCCATACCCCCTCTAAGCTGATTCTATAAATAACAATCAATGCAACCTTACATGGCTAAGTCTTGATAAAGTTTCTGATGGTGCCAAAATATCCTATTTCTCTGCTTGCCAGCTGCTTTCAATAAAGTGCCTTCCATCTTATGGAGCTGTGTTTGCATTACCCTCCTCCCCCTGAGCTGCTTACAGTGATGCTTACAGTTGGGTCAAACTTTTTCCCCTGTCCTGCCCTTTTGCCTCTGTATAAAAAGTAGGCTCATTATTCTCTGGAGCCACCCACAAAGAAGAAAGGATATGTATATACCAGCTCTTTCTGAAAGCATTTCACATTGATTTAAGACTTTCTTCCATTCAGGGCTCACTTTCACTGCTCTTAGTGAAAGCTCTCTAAAAATGGCCAGTAACTAAGGACAAACAAAAAGAAAGCTGAGTGGAAGGAAAAGAGCTCTAAAGGTGACAGTGACAGAGGGACATTTTGTCCTAGACTTATCACAGCTGCATTGACATTGGATAGATGCAGAAAGACAGCTGTAGGTTGAAGTTTGGATTTTTCTCATGATTGATGGCACTTGAGAAACATTTCAATATTGCAATACTGGATCCCTGTATCCAATATCAGTTAAGACTTATTTCAGATAGCTTCTCAGACTCCAGTTCTCATAATCCAATCTGGTTTTTGGGTTTTTCCCTTGGGGCAGGAATCACGGAACTCACAGGACACTGAGTAAGAAAATCCAGTTTTCCCAATCTTATTTCCAGTACAATTATAACAATGTATTTGTTATAATTCATGAGAGGGATCTGTTCAGAGCTTAAAGGTCAACTGGTCTGAATGGAACTAAATTCTTGCCCTGTGTGGAAAGGAAGAAATAGAAGACATGGAAAAAAACAACCAACAAGCTAACCAAAAAAACCCTGAACCTTTCCATAGTGTCCAAGTTCCAGTAAGTACAAAAGTGAAGCAATTGCTGTCCCTTCTTCCTCGTAATAAGTAAGCACATGGCCAAGTGCAGCACATCTGCTGGATGTGCTCAGAGCCCACACTGGGATAAGGCCTTCAACAGATCAAGGAAACTGAGGTGGAGATGAGGGTTTCCATGCCAGCCGTAGGACTGACCCCAGAATTGCTCAGTCCATGACTACCCAGCTCACTGACTTCTCCTGTGGCTCCACTGCCGCATTCCAGCCTGTCAGAAAATTTCACAGATGAAGTCTTTTACTATTGATGAGGGAGAAATAGTAAAAAAAAAAAGTGTATTCCAACACTCTTGCTTGTGCATTAAACCATATGCCAGGCAGGCAAAAAATCTCGGACTAAATTCTCAAAACTTTTGAGAAATCTATCAAACCACAAACCCAGGCTAAGTCAGAGTGAGTGTGTGAGTCAATGCACACACAAGTTATTTAGAGTTCAGAAGTGGCTGGGCTACAGGCTGTGCACACAGAGAGAGGACTCAGCTGCTGCTCTGAAGCAGTTCCAGTCCGCAGTAGAAAAGGAGACCCAATTCACTGTGGTACATGAAGCACTAAATGTTTAGTTTTCTAAAGGGAATTTGAATTAATTTATGCCCCAGAAAGGAAAATCCTAATAATAGTCTTATCAGAACTATGTCTACTTTTTTTGGAACTGGAAAGTAGGGTTGTAAAGGGTTTTTTGTGAGATCTGATAACTCTTTACTAAAGGATAGAATTTTATTACTTGCTATTGAGGATTGGATTAAACCTATTCTATTGGAGTCTTCTGAAACTTCCATTATTGGTCATACTACCTTCTGTATCACCATAAATGGATTTAGTAAGAATGGATAAAGTAACTGGAAAAAGATCTCATCTAATTGCAGAAGTAAGTACAGGCTCAAGATTCAAGTCTATGATGTTATGGGTTACTTTTTCAGTTTTCAGCCAAAGATTTTAAAAAGAATTCTTACAAAAGGCCACCACTAACTGGGAGATTCTCCCAGAGGAAAAAAATATCTGCTGTAACAAAACAGTTTCCACAATTTGTAGAGTTAAAAACAGTTAAAATCTGTTTCATATTCAATTCCTGTTTGAACAATGAGATAGTGTTGCAAGAAATATCATAAGAATTATTTCATTGTGTATCAAAAAATGTGTCTCCAGGCTATAAGAGGCAAGGGGCAACACTGAAGTTGAGTGTTTCTATCAGTACATCCAGCTCCAAAATAAATGTTATGAAACTGGCTTTGGTGTGATTTAAATTTTATCTTACTGCTGCATCAGTATTGAAAATATGATTTTGTTAGTTCTGTATTTATACATCAGAGGTAGACTGACAAACTCTTACAATATTAGACACTGCAACAAAATTTTTCTATTGCATCTTATTCTAATTATACATTGGATCTGGTATTTTGAATTGAAGGTTATTATTTTGATTCTTGAGATACCCCTCCATTAACCTAAGAAAAAAGTAGTATGGCATCCAGGCTGTTTCTGTGGGACTGTGTGCTCTGTTTTCTCTTTCAAGTAATTACAGTTACTTGTGGCTTTATATTTCTCACTTCAACAGCAGCATTGGCCCTCTATTCAGTCTAAAAGCCTTCACCATGTAGCAAATGCAAGTCCCCCTGTACTCAGCACTGGTGAGGTCACATCTCAGGTTCTGTGCTCAGTTCTGGGCCCCTCACAACAAAGAAAGACACTGAGGTGCTGGAGAGTGGCCAGAGGAGGAGGATGGAGCTGGTGAAGGGTCTGGAGCACAAGTCTGATGAGGAGCAGCTGAGGGAGCTGGGGGTGTTTAGTCTGGAGAAAAGGAGGCTCAGGAGGGACCCTGTCACTCACTAAAACCACTGAAAGGAGGTTGTAGCCAGTGGGGTTCAATAACCAGCTACAGGACAAGAGCAAACAGCCTTAAGTGATGCCACAGCATGTTTAGATTGTATATTAGGAAAAATTCCATCATGGAAAGGGTTATCAAGCACTGGAAGTGGCTACCTAGGGAGTCACCATCCCTGAAGGTACTTTAAAAAAGTGTAGATGTGACACTCATGGCCTTGGCAGTGTTGGGTTAAGGATTGGACCCAATGATGTTGGAGGACTTTTCCAACTTTAGTGATTCTTTGAATCTATGATTAAAATTCAGGATACACCTATCCTGGTCAGGGTAAAACTCTGATTTGAGAACAACATTTTTTAGATGTTAAATTGACTCTGTTTTATTCAGCTAAAAAGTGCAGACCGTTACATAATCCTATTATTTTTACCAACTGTATGCACTCCTTGAGAAAAGCATTAGAGAATAACACTCAGTGACTGCACAGTCACATTTTTATTTATTACCACAGTAAGGTCAAGTCAGGTGAGGACAGAACAGAAAAACATAAAATAGAATAGGTTAGCATTGAATAGGATAGGCCAAGCCAGGGCAGGCAAGGCCAGAACTAGATTTTTCTCCATTTGGTTTGATATACCTGTAATTCGATTCTTGCAAGGTTTCAAAGGGATCTGAACACTTCTAGCTTTGTTTCTTCAGAAGAAGTCAGCTTAGTAATTTATATAGATCCTAAAACTGGCAGTATATTTTCCACCTGGCCACTTGGCTCAAATCCAGGTCACTCCTTAACATAAAATTATAGCTATTTCATGACAGATGCAAAAGGACTTTGTTGCTCTTAGACCAGATCTCAACAGCTTGTAACTTACCACAAAGACTAGTACCTTGTTTGTACTTGCTATAAATATGGAAGAGATTGACTAGTGTCTGGATTTACTTCTTGCCTTTTTCACACTGCTTCTTAGTGTCATGACTGAAAATAAATATTTATCACCAATATTTATCCACCAATATTTATCAGATAATAAGCTTTTTCCCAAAAAATAAAAGTTTATTTTTAGGAAAAATACTGTTTTCCAACACATAAAGAAGCTTTCCTATTTACCTACATTTCATGATAAGCTAATGAATAAATCTTGCCTCACTATATCTCCCTCCTGGGATTTACAACATTTCATATAGATAATAAAAATGTCGCTATTCTTGTTAAAAAGTTAGAATTTCTTGGATTTTTTCTGTTCATAAATCCTCCTTTTCTTTGCTTGATGTTTCCCCAAGCTTGTCTGCTGCCTTTATTTGGAAAAATCAACTTGGAAAAACGCAAAGGCTGGGAGTAGAGAGACAGGGATAAAAAAGATAGAGGTTATTTAATTTGACAAGCTGGCCTTAGTGGTGAAGCACAGAACACATAGCTCTAGTATGATCCCTAAAGGGTTTTCTGAAGGCTTTAGTACTAGAAAGGCTGGATGTTTTCTCGCATCTTGAGGTATCAAAGAAAACAGAATACATCTTGTCTTCTATTTTCCCCCTCAAAACTGGCTTTCTCAGAAGCCTTGCCAGTATCCAAATAGCTGCCTGATGAGTTTATACTGTAAAAAGTGCACAGATTACTTGACTCATGTTAAAATCACCTACTGCTATATTATTCCATGCCTAAAAACAGGGGATATCAGCCAGCCTGTGCATATTCTGCTTTCTAACAGATTTACAAGGAGGCTGACAAGTAACATGTAGTTGGCCACTTCTAGCACACCTTAAAACCCTCAGCTGGTTTTCATATTCAAACACCCCAACAGCTCCCAGATAATTCAGACCTTCCAGAACCAAACACATTGTTAATGCACAAAGATGGTTATGGGGATTTTTCCTGTTCCTAGCTGTTGTAATGCTGAGTTAATTCGTAGGTGGCTGGTAATGGAGGCTGTCTTCAAAAAAACCTGACCCTTTCAGAAAAATGTTTGCTGTGGTTGTGCAGGTAAGATCTGTCAACACAGGCACAGTTTTTGCATTTGGGTTTTTTTCCTCCAATCCCTATAAAATTGGAGAGCATCCTTGTGCTTTAACTTCTCTGAGTTTTGATGCAAGCACCAGTCACTTCCTCTCAGAAGGGAAAAGCATGTGGAAGATCTGGCAAGGCAGGATTTATCTTGTTTTTACATATTAGCTTCGAGTTTTTCCTATGGTATGAAGTATGGCCCTAACTTACGAAGGATAAAGAAGAAATTATCTAAGGGATAGTTTAATTTTATATTTACTAGTTGGTCTTTTAATTATAAGAGCCTCAATATCCTAAGAGAGTGTTCTAGTCGAGACTTGACACACAAAGAGAACATATATAAAAATTTTAAAAAGAAACAAAACCAAAAAAACCACCAGCACTGATTCTGTCTGATAAAGGGGAAACAGAGTATGACTTTAACCCAGAAAAACAAAATGTGTTGGAGAATAGAAGGTGACTTATCAGGATTAAAAAAATGATTAAAATATAAACTGTCAGCTGAAAAATCAGTCCCAATGAAACTTTCTGATGCTTAGAGGCAACACCCTGACTAATTGTGCATGTTGCCTTTAGCCTGCTGAGACACTGAATTCAGACATCTATAAAAGCACATGTTCACAGCCATGAGCTAAGGTTTCAGTGAAGAGACTGAATATCAGAGAGGAGCCAGTGTCCATTTAGGCATCTGTCTTCCTGCAGACCACACAGACTCATTGAGTCGTGCTGTTTGAAATCACATAGAGACAGAATTTGCAATTTGATAGCATAATCTTATTTTCCTGAGTTTTCAGAATGCTTTGTGTTAGCATTGGTACCAGTTACATCTAATAGATGCAGCAACTGAAGCAGAGGAGGAGTTAAACAGCCAGTCCACCATCAATCATAGTCTGGAATAGATTTAAACTGCAACCCCCCTACTTTTCAAGTAAGTTGCAGAAAACTTGTTATCTGTATAAATTCAGGGCTTATTTACCACAGACACCTCCTCCCTTGCCCTCTTCCTGCCACGTGATTCTCATTCCTGTGAGATTCTCATTCCTGGTCAGATATTTTTTAACGTCTGGTAGCCACAAAATTCATCTGTGATTTCCCTGGTGAATACTTCTGCAATTTTTATATCCTCTTTTATATTAATTTCTACTTTTCGTATCTTATGTTTGTATAGGCTGCATATGCACACACAACATGAATGCATGATGTATATTTTGTGATATATATAACCTGGAACTCATTAGAAGTGTGTGCTGTGGCTTCATCTCTCACAAGATCAGGGCTGCTATGAGCTTGGTACCTACGGCAGATGAAACACCTGTTGGACTGGCAAATGGTGATTATTCATTTGCAGATATTTGGAGGGATTTTTCAATACTGGAAACATGAAAATTCCAGCATGGACCAGATTTAAGTGTTCACTAATATATTAATCATATGCTCAACTTCAAGAACATGTTTTCTTTCCCAGATTTTAGGATCAGGCCCTGGGATTCTATGGTGTATTTGTGCTGGACCCACAGACAGATTATTTGTTAAGCAGACACAGCTCCTGCGCCTGGAACTGAGGAGCAGAAGAATATTAATTTCAGGGATAATTAGTCTACCTGTTTTCTCTTTCAGGATTTTAGTTACCTTACGTTGTCAATCACCCTCCTGTTTGGAATGAGCCAACATGGTGTTTACCAAGGCTATTGAGACTTAGCATGGAAAATGAGCAGAGTTATTTTGATTCATTGTTGTAGCAGACTACAAACTTCTCCTCTGTTTTTAGAAACATTTACCATAGCAGCTGAAAAATGATTTTTCACAATACTATTGCTACAGCCATGGGATTAGGTCTTGGGTTTAACCCAGAACATCCTCTATGCCACTAACATCCCCTTCTTTAATTCTCCTAATCTCTGTACACACAGAAAAGAAAGTTTTTCTTTTTTTGAATTGGTTTTTCTTTTCTGTTTTTAGGGAAAATTTCAATCTAAACCAAATCTATCCTGTGTAGTACATTATTATCAATATGACTATTTTTTAAAGTTGGCACAATTAGAGGTGGGGAATTATCAGTGAGAATGAGCTGCTGCTACACATCACACAGCATTCAGCCTAAATGTAAAGGCTGGACATGAAGTAGTTTCTCACAATGGTGTGATTTTAGCTAAAGATGCTAAATATGGAGCAAAATCCACATTTTTAAACCTAGTTATATATGGCTGCCATTAAAGATTTGAAAATTTTCCTTCTTCTTGCCTTCTTCTGGACACTTTATGTGCCCTGTGATGTAATTTATTTTATTTTCTTTCTGTCTGAGCTGTTGATGTGTTTGTAGGGAGATAAATGAACCTCAAAAATGTCCCTCTGTAATTAGAAGCGTCAGGATGAACCTGAGGGAAGTCTTTCCTCCAATTAAGATGTTTACATTCTGATGCTTTCTCCCCTAAATCAGGGCACAAACCAGTGCTGTGGTGTTAGATACTGCCACACACATATAAATTTTGTCTTATGGCCAGTCTCTGGGAAATAAAGTACCACACACAGCGAATCATGTAATCTATAAGGTATTCATGAAATACCACCTACATCTTCTGGAGAATCTGGACCTCAAACCCCATGGGAATGGGACTGTAAAGACACAGAGAGTTAAATAAACCTCTGTATCATCCAACCTCTCTGAACCGCAGGAAGAGCAAGCTGAGCTTCAGGCCACGATTGCTTTTCTCTTCTTCATTTTCCTCCGTGCCAATAATGAAAGCAGGATGGTGTGGAGCTCATTTTTCACTCTTTGACATCCCCTTTCTTGTTTTCCTCTAAAAATAAAAAAGACCACAGAGGCTTGATTTCACAGAGGGTACGTCTATGACTGTAAGCCCACGCTGCAGATGCAAAATGAAAATGTGCCAAGACTTGTTCAAAATCTGAGATTTTTTTAACTGCATAACTTTCTACTCACTGACCACCTGAAGCTTAAGCATCTCTTTGCATTTACCCCCCAGATCTCATGGACCTAAACAAGATGATAACTGTAGCAATTTTTTTTTTGCACATTAGAAGTAAATGTAAACAGGAAACAGTTTTCAGGAGAAAACTATATTTTATGCTGATTTATCACCTGCAGAGTAATGTTCTCAAACAGATGGAGGTGGGCATCAGCAAGCTGGGGGATATAACTTCTGCCCAGCTGTTGTAATTAATATCATTTGCTGCAAACTTTCACAGTTATATAAAGAGGCAAATGTATGCCTGGCCTGCAGCAGCCAGCAGAATTACAGAAACCTACCCAAATTCCATGGCAGGCCTTTGTTAGCTGACGACGTAACTTTCAGATATCTTTTACAGAGTCTTTATGTCTTAGTTTTTCATCCCAGAATCTGATTTACTCTGTCAGGTGAAATCTACTCAGTAATGTGTAAAATAAATGTTGTGTTATGAAAACACTGCCCATTTAAAAAGTTATCTTCGAAAAGGTTCACCTCTCTCTTAAGAAAATACTGATTTTATTTTATTACCTACCATGTTTCAAAGCAAAATAGTTTCAAAAGTTTTTCAAATATTGTTCCAATTAAAAGAAAATTTCTAATGCCAAGCAAAAATGTGTAAAGATCAAATTGTTTAAATGGCATAAATAAGCTGTAGTAAAGCTTGCTTGTTTCTGAAAGGTAGTGGTGATACAGAGAAGTTTGCCAGGCTGCCTTCAGAAGCTGCTGTTTTTCAATTTGCCAGAATTTACTCATGTGTCTTTTTCTGCAGCTGATGCTACAAATGTGAAGCAAAAAACAAACAGACAAACAGAACAAGCATAAAAAAAAAAAAAACAACCAAAACAAAACAACCAAATTCGCCCAAAAAACATTGCAGCTCCTCCATATAATGTTCAGTTTCTGGTTTTGGTTGCTTAGCCTTGTACCAATAAGACTGAAGACATTGGTCAGCAAGAGGTCATAACTTTTCCTTAAAAAATCTCAGAAGCACTCAGAAAATTTACTTCAAAAATAAAACCAACAAAACCAGAGACCATGTGTACAGACATTTTAGGGGGAAAAAACATGCAAAACAATGGTACATATTAATCATTGCACCTCTCATCACTTTCTCAGATTTTTCTTACTGACTTTCTTCTTCATATAACATCTGACATCCAAACCACTGAGAAACTACAGTTTTTCAAAATATCAGAACTCCCTTAACTTGCTGCAAAAATTTCTCTGCTTTTCCCTAAAAGGCGAATTTCACTGGAAGATTTATGGGCCAGAATGGCAATATTTAACCCCAGAGGAGTAACATATTTCAGATGTTGAAGTCTTTCTGCAGAGGCACAATTGGCAGCTTTATGCCCTTAATGTGAGCAATAGCTCGTTTTCCAGCGGGATGGACCTGGCAGGGCTGACATGCAGAGGCAAACACAGCACTGGTGTCCAACCACAAGGGCTACCAACATGATGGACTTCCAAGCTCAGATACTTTTATGTACATAGAAAAGGGTTTTGGGAGCATTTCTGCTGGTTGAGGTGTATTTTCCTATGTTCCTTGCATCTGGATTTATAGACAGGAAAGAAATAGCTTTGGTGGTAAAACAACTCAAAAGGCAAGTGTAATTAATGTATTTCGAACAGAGATCAGATACCTTTAGGGAGGTGGCTGTGGTGGGCATGTCATGGGAGAGTGAGCTTAACATTCAAACAAGTCAGGAAACAACATTTTGCTACCTTCAGTAGAAAAACCTACTCCATTGCTCTTGTAGATAAACCTACACAGTACCATGAATTATCACATATTACTACACTCAGAAAGTACCTTTCTCCCCTTGTCACAGAACTTTATTCACAGAACTTACTTCAGCTGGACAAGAAAAAGTTGAGATTTTTTTTTTTTCGTTCATTCAGAATTAGGATTGAATTTAAGCTAGTAATCAAAGGTGAAACCTTCATTATTCTCAATCCATTTTATGATTTCAAGGTTATTTATATCCATTGAAAGTCATCTCATCTAACTTGGGATTTGTACAGTGCAGTCATGTACATCAGTTCAGGTTATCTGAGGCCTCTTCAGGGAAAAAAGGCTTTATAGTAAATATTTTTGGGATACAATCTTTTTGAACTTGTTTTGAACCTCTACTTTCTGAGAAGAGGAAAGCTACTGTTTCTTTCCCTTGATGCTAAGGGGCATCTAGACAGGTAGCTCAGATGAAATGACCAGCAGTCTATGTGACACCAACCCTGAGGGGGACTTATCCCTACAGAAGGAGAACAGAGCAGCTGGCACTACTTTTGTAGTGCTGCACATCTTCTTGACCAACAAAGATGTCAGAAAACCATCATCAAAAGCATTAGCACTATACTCTATAACTTCATTATCCTTCTTTGACATTTAGGATCTTACTGAGAAGACACTTGAAGGCTTTTTGTTTCCTTGTTGTGCATAGGTTCAGTTGTTAGGGTTTGGTTGTGGTTTTGTTTTTTCCCAAGTTGCTTCTGGGAAAGCAAGCAAATCATCCTGCCCTGCTATTTCTAGTAATGGAGGTAAAAAATCATTTCAAGAGTGGAGCACAGCTTCAGATGGAGGCAATTGAAAGTCATTGAACTCAGCAGCTGTGCAGCTGCGTCACCCAAACCCTCATGCTGCCCAATTATTTTCCTTGGCGACTGCTGCCTTTAAGAACTTGTTTTTTCCTGACTATGCTTCAGTTGGCTGTTTGTGAAGGCCTGGCTGGTGTTTGTTGAAGAAAGAAAGAGCAATAAGTTGCTTCTGTTATTCTCCAGAGATCTTTACGGGGAAAATGCTGTTTAATATTGACATATTCTCACAGTCTCTGGGGGAGAGAGAAAGGGAGGGTAAGAGGAAGGGGGGATGGGGGGAGCACTGTCTGACCTTTCTCCCCAGAGGATAAAAATCAAAAGAGGAAAAAACCCAAATATATATTTTCTTTTTTTTCTTGTTTGTGATTGTTGCAGACTGAAGTTCCTCTCCTATATCTGTGTTCTGTTCTCCCTGAGCATTAGTTCACAGCTAGTAAATATAATCTGCATTTTTGAATATAAAAATGCAATATAACATTTTCTCTAATGTTTGACAGAAGATAGAAAATTGGACCAACCAACAATGTCTCCTAAGCCACTCCATCTTAAGTGACAGTAGGTTTTTCTTTCTGCCTTGTTTTACAGCCCATGGCATCACCTGCAAAGTTCTTCTATAGCAAAGGTCCACAAAGCTGTTCTGCTGACACTAGCATAGGGAAAGCCTGGATAAGAGACCAAATCTATTATTTACAGAACAGCAAAGTTGCAAAAATAATCTGCTACTGTTGGAATAAGGATCAGAATAAATACAGACCTGGAGGCTTTCCCTGGGCACATTCAATTAAATGAAGATTACAGCTAGCCAAGTAAATAAAGGGAATAAAATTTTAAAAAATCTGCTGGACATCCTTTTCCTTCCCTTTTTAAGTTTTCTTCCTAGCTCAAAGTAATGCTCAGACGTTAGTCCTGTATGTGGGCACAGAAAGCACACCCTCCCTGGGGTACACCCTCACTCAGCCTTGTATGTCTACAAACACCAGTTCCACCAGTTCCTGCCTGGTGGTGCCTAAACAGAGGCAGAATCACCTATATCCTGCAGTGTCTCGTGGTTAAATAAACTTCTCATCAACCCAGTGCCCAAGTATTTTGCCATGGACTTAAAACACTCAGCACAGCACTCCAGACTCCAGAGCTTGGGAAGAAAGAAATAAAAATTCCTCCTTCTTCCTTATTTCTTCAAAAACAACAAAGCCTCAAGCAAAAAACAAGCAGTCAAAACAAACTTTAAAGAGTGTGAGGCTGCTGTCTGGGATACATGGAGGTGTGGAATAGGTGCAAAGGGAGAAGGGCAGACAGAGCAGCTGCTGGAGGGCAAAATGCAGAGGTGTGCAAGCCCCTGTGGCAGACTCTGTGGGGAAGAGCTTTGCACAGAGTAACTGATGCAGAGACAGCCCCAGGACATGTACAGGGAGGAGGCACTGGCGTGGCTGATGTTGGCTGCTGTGTGGTTGTGCAGAATGCACAGAGCACACAGAGAGCAGGTTGTGCAGAAGAGCTGACTTGCACTGGTTTTCTGTGTGAACACTGGGGTTCCCCAGTAATTCATATTTCTGCTGCCTTTTCAAGCCTTTTCAGATCTCCACAGGCCAAAATTCCTGGAGTTGCAGCAGATACAGCCGCTGGACCATGAGAGTGCTCCGGACCACACAGCAGCCACAGCCTACAAATCACAAGCTTGCTGTTACACATTAGCAAGTGTAAAAACTTGGCAAACCCCGAGGCTCATGCACATCTTGAGTCTTGTATAGTTCCTTGACAGGTGCTGGATTCCCTTGATTTTCCTTGTTTGCAAATACAAAGTGCCTCCCTCTCTCCTCCCAGTGATGTTTTTTTAGCTGATATCAGAGGTACAAATGTGTTAGAGCACTCATATGGGGGGGAGCAGAGAGCCACAAATAATCAGCCATCAGAGCAGCTCTGTGGGGCTCAGGGAAGATGACAAAGTGTGTGGCACACTGACAACAGCATAAAGCCTGTGTCTCCACTACTAGCTCCTCTTGGGGAGAGTCACTGATGTTCTGGGATGTTACCCATCCTGTATGAGGGTAGAGAGTTAATAAGGTGCCATTCCTGCAGAAAGGAGCCTTCAAGTACTTGGCAGCTGTTCAGCAGACTGGCCCAGTGTCATGCCCATCTAGTTATATAAAAGAAAGTAACAGACATACCTTCTTTTCCTTTTTTTTTTTCCTCAGAATATGGTTATTTTCTTTCTATTGTGTGTTGTTTTCTTGTTTCCTACTCCACCCATAACTTGTTTTCCTAACAGACACAACCTCAATTTATTAATGGCATTTCATCTCTTCGAGGAAGGGCTTTTTTCAAAACTTACATAAGTGCAAAGCCAATGTGCAAACCTGCATAATTTTACTCTTCTGCAATTTCTATATTACTCTTATTTTCCAAATACCAATTTTTTGCTCTGATCTATTGAAATAACAAACTGCACAGGTTAAATTATAGTAGCAAGTGCTGAGGAAACTTAGTTTTCTCTAAGAATGTTTAAAGTGTTTTTTAAGGTGGCTTTGTCTGACTTGCATGGTGTGTTCTCATTCCTGTTTTGTACCAAATGTTGAGCCTGAAAAGTTGTCATTGCCTTGCTCAGCTTCACAGTGGGCACACAGGAGCAGGACAGGTGAGAGGGAGCTTCCCCACAGGGCTTAGCTTGGGTAGGGCTGAGCAGCAACCAGAGATGGCCTTGCTGGGCTGCAGCATAGAAGTGTCCTGAAATACTCATTCATGTCTTTCTTATAGTAACTGGTGGTCTCTCACTTTCCTTATTTTGCTGATTAGGCCTTGCAGAAATAATGAGGTCAATGACCACTTTGACTTGAAAAAGCTGTAGCTCCAGTCCAGTTCTTTTGAGAAATCAAGATCACATTTTTTTTTTCCCTAAGAGACACAGCCAGTAACTGCTTACAACAGAAAGACTGCCAGAATATTTTGTTTTAAAGAGATACCACCTGCCGTTTTGCTCCCTTTAATCCAAGAAACAGAGATATCAAGTTTGGGTCATAAACTTAATGCTAACTGCTGGCATCAGAAGATGCTGACCCTATCTTTGAGTAATTACCCTTGGCAGTTCTGGCCGATGTCAGGGGGACAAGTGGAAATTAATAAAGTCTACTCATATCTCAGCAGACAAGGGTCACACCACAGCTGAAATGACACAGATGCTCCTGCAGCCAAAGAGAATGACAATGCTTCCTCTCTAAAGCACCTCAGCTGGCCTTTGTTACCTCGGAGGGAGATCTGCTACAGTGCAGCAGCACTTGCAGACTATTGAATGTGATGTGTGAGTTCATCAAGGTTTTCAGAGACAGCTTACAAAAACTAGGAACTGCTGGCAGAATGCAACATTTTTTGATGAATAAGGAAATAGCCTTTCTCTTCCCACACAGTGACTTGATTAAAAGGCCAAGGCATTTGGCAAGCACCAACAACAGTGTTTTCAATTTTTAATACTGCTGTATCACTTCCAGTCTCCATCCAACCTTGCTGTACTAGGAGTTTTTATGCAATTTATTTCAAAGTCAGCAATTTGTTAACTGGAACACAAAAAGCTTCTTTTACAGTAAAAGAAGCTAATCACTCTCTAGGTCTTCTCAGCAAACAATTCCTTGGCCAAAACCTGAAAAATTAGCAACACATTCAGGAATACTTTAACTTCTTTTGTATTAATCAGTGGTTACAAACAGACACCCCCTCACAAACTAAAACGTTGGTACTAACATGGTATACATGGCTTAACTTTAGCCATGAGATGTGGCTAAGGTTTCTGCATGCCACAGCTACCCTAAGTTCAGAACACAAGTAGGCTTTTAGCAAGTCTGGATGCTAAGGCTGTATCTCAATGTAAAGGAATTGGAATATTCAACAGATACAACTAAGCATCTTTTGTTCATGGTGTGGAAACAGCTCTTTGTTTAGTGACAGCAGGGGGGTGAAGCCATCATTACAGGCACATCACATTTCTGTGATGGAAAGGAACACTGTTCACTTTAAGATGAAGGTACCCCATTCACCTCTGAACTTTATACTCTGAACAGTCCCAGCCAGCCAGCAAGGAGGGAACAGATTGTGCTTTTCCGCATGTCTGGCACTGTACAAACCTGAAGAGGCAAGGCTTGTCACACAACAAACCTGAAGAGGCAAGGCTTGAGTTGGTAGAACCAGAAAGTCTAGGCATGATGGCAACCTCAAGGGAACTGCTCCAAAGACTAATTCCTTTTTGCATCAGTGTAAAAAAGACATGAGAAACAGGTCTAGAAAGCACAGCTTGATGTGGAAAATGCTCCAGATAGAAACATTCCTCTGACTCTTTGGGAAATGAAGCAATATTCACTAAGGGAGAAGATACTTGTTTGGTTTGGGGTACCTAGGAGATCTGGATTTAGCTCTTAACAATTTCTCTCCTGGGTTTATTACACAGAAGTCTCACACGCTCTAGCTGTAAAACAGGGTTACTGGTGTGCTTCCCTTCTGCTTCTCATCACATACAGAGAGAACTGAGGACAACAGGATCCCAACTTGATACTCTCTAAGTGACATCAAAGCACAATTCATAAATATGGAAAAACACAGTGTAAATAAATTACTTGTGTGCAAAGCATTTCTAAACATAGTCTAAATAAGGGTAGAATAATTATATCATAGGGATGCAAAGGGTTTTCATAACATCAGGGCCCAATTTTCTGTAAGAAAATTTTCTCATGGGAGAGGCTATTCCAGTCAGACAGAAGTAGCAGGGAAGCTATACTTGTTTAAAAAGAGGTTTGCATCAACAGATTATTTGTGTAAACTTTAATCTCCTTACAGTAGAAACATACACAGTCAAAGCCAAAAGTAGTGTAACAATTTTACAGCAAAGCTTACCAGTAAAAATGCAAAACAAGTTTGTATCAAATTCTTAAAAAATTGTGCACTTTCTCAAACTTAACTTTGTTCAGCACATCGTTTTGATTTATATATAAGGCATTAATTCTATAAGAATCATTTACTATATTCCAAAAATCGCATGACCTAGGTGTAACACTCTATAGCCTGACACCATTTTTGTTCCTTTCAATATTTACAGATTTCATCTACCTGCATCAACATGGAGCACAGAAGCACTAAGAACAAATACAAGCTTCGCCGATAATAGGTTCACATTGAAAAAGTTACATAAAAGGAAAAAAAGAAAAGCTCCATTTTGCATTGCAATAGCTTGGGTCTGCTGCAGCCACGACTGTAGTTTAAGAATAATTCCCCCTTTTATATACTTTCTCACTTCTAGTAGGATTTGGATATTTCAATATGCAGAACTGAATCTGCTCTGCATCTACAGGTACCGGAAGCGGGACCCATTTCTACCAGCTACCCAAAATTAGTTTTTCTCCTCCCTCCCAGAACACAGTTCTTGAGTTTCTTTGAAATTTAAATCTTCTATAAATGGCATCTTTGAAGTAATCCTAGCTACTATGTACAGAAATGGCTCAGGCAATTAAGTTAGTCCACCTTGTCATTAGTCAACAGGAAGTATAATTACTGTAGCTGTAAAGGAGGTATCTAGTGTTCCAGAATAAGTGAGTTTAATTATGGTGAGAGCTTCCTCAATTCTATTTACATGACAACTTCAGGCTCAATGTTAAATAGCAAGTCATCATTTCCTCTTCGAACTTCAAGTAGTAGAGGTGATTCATTCATCACAGCCTCCTGCAGGTCACTGGAAGTCATCAAAGGACGCCCATTGACTTTCACAATAATATCTCCATCTTGGATCCCTCCTCTGCAAAGCCAAGGGAAAGGCAGTAAGGATGCATTCTATGCAGAGGAAAAGTACAAAGGCTATTCACCACCTCTTTTGCAAATGCAATCAATTTTTATTTGCTTTAGTCTCCACTGAAGGGAAATTCCAGCCTTCTGACTGTGAAAGAATAACAGGTAGCACTTGCTAAATGCAAAATAAGGCTCAGGTTGTTCCACTGAGGATTTTCTTCTTAAACAACAAAAACAATTTTCTCATGTCTTCTACAAAACTACAGCAAGTGAGAAACAGAAAAGGCTTTATCTATTATTGAGTCACTTTACTCAGTCCATTTTCAAGACCATGCCTTTATGCCACCAATATGTATTTCAAGAATTGAAAATTAAAACCTCAAAATTTCAAGACAAGTAAAGCACAACAGCTAAAGTATTGGGAAATTATTTCTCTCTGGCTGTTCAAATGTAATCCTGAATAGCTGCTTTTATTCCTTTTGCTTTTGATCTTCCTAATATTATTTTTAGAAATATTTTATTTATTTTGCAACTGTTCTGTAGAACAGCCTCTTCCTTTAAGATTAAGCACTGTCTCAGATAACAGCTCTGACACTGCCTTATGTGAATGCTATTCTATTTCCTGCTTAAAGTTAATCCAAGTTTCTGTTCATTAATATTCAACGTACTTTACAAAACTCCTCAAATTAGTTCATTGTATTTGGGTGTTCCTTTTATTTGCACACTGTTAGTGTTTCATAATGTCATCAAAGGTTGTAGTGAGGTGGGTGGAAGTCTCTTTTACCAAGTAACAAGTGACAGGACAAGAAGAAATGGCCTTAAGTTGTTCGAGGGGAAGTTTAGATCGGTTAATAGGAAAAATTCCTTCACAGACAGGGTTTTCAAACACTGCAAGAGGTTGCCCAGCAAAGTGGTGGTGTCACCATCCCTGGAGGTATTTAAGAGATGGGTAGAAGTGGCATTTAGGGACAGGGTTTACTGGTGGCCTTGGCAGTTCTGGATTCATGGTTGGACTTGATGGTCTTAAGGTTCATTTCTGATCTAAACAATTCCATGATTTAAATAGTTCTGAAATTTCATTTCAGAATAGTTCATTTTTGTAGAGGTAAGCAGAATCTTAGCACAAATATTTTAAACCTAAATGCACAATTTTTAATTGTTTAAATACAGATCGAGCCTGGTATGAGAAAATACTTGAATATAAAAAGCAATATTACCTTCTAGTATCTCTTTGGACGTTTATTTGTGGTGAAGATAATAATGTGCTCTACCTACCTATGAGAAGGTGAGTTTGGAACAACTTCATGTACGTAAATTCCACTTCTAACATCAGGAAAATCAGCATTACTGTGCTTCAGTTCCTCCACCAAGCTAAAAGAAGAATAAAGTCATACAAAATTTGATTACACTACAAAAGCAAACAAATATTCTTATTTATTTAAACTTTTTTGGACAAAAGGTAAAAGACTTAAATATTAATTGTTTGCCTGTTGTTTTGCGATGAAAATGTAGGTGATTTGAACTTTCACTAAAACAAATCACATAGATTTTAAGAGAGGTAAAACTCCTTACCTGTGCAAAGCATGCTAAACTTAATCATCTTGCACATCTCCTGCAAGAATCTGACTTTGGCTCTTTGTAGCAGTAGCACAGAGTGCCTTGTTCATGAGCACAACAATAGGAGCACTCTCAGGGACAAAAGGTTTTTCTTCCCAAATAATTAATGCTGGTGACAGGGCAGAAATTTGCTAACTTTCTTGTTTCTTCTATTTTGCAAGTCATACTTAATTTGTCTTTATCTAGAACAATAGTGTTTTTGATAACTCCAGAGAGAAGACAGATCAGAGCTGGAAACTTCAGTTTCCTCAAGTTGTCGCCAGCAATTTTTGTGCATCACTTTCTAAAGAAGGAAGACAGAAACCTGCTGCAAAATAGAGCCTCTACAAACATCCCCTCATTTCAGAGATGATGACATAGTTTCAGGTGTGTGCAGAGTGTGGATTAAAACCCATTTCTAGAAAGAAAGACTTTAAACCAAGGATGGATTACTGGGCTGTCTGCCATGAAAAACTGGGGTCCCACAGAAGGAAAACAAGCCAAAATGGCTACACAACTTCTCTTCACTTGATTTACTACTCCTCCTCTGATTGAGGAAGCTAACAATTGAATAATTAAAGCAAACACAACAAGGGAAGTGGTCTTTTTCTGCAAACAGGCTTGCAGACATCTTACATGGCTTCCTTAGATGCTCCAAAAGCAGTAAAATCTCACATCGTGTTCACAATTATGCAGAGAAACATTGTGAGTTTCTCTCCATCAGTGATGTTAATGCCATTACACTGATTCATTCCAGCTGAGGATCTGACCCTTCAGGGAGGACTGCAGGAGTGCAGCTCAAGGAAAAAAGATGGCTTTACTACAACCCCAGCTGGAAATTGTCTAGTTTAATTTTGCAGTCTACTGCCACATTGGAAACATGCCTACTGCTGGGAAAGAACATCAGCATAAGAGCCCTCATTTATTATCCAAGAATATATCTGGGTAATGGCAAGACTCAAAGCAATATAAGAGGGAAAACACAGTAAAGAGCCAGAGGAGGGTGTCCATTTCTGGCTTTGTTAACATGGAGGCACAAAACTTTAGTTTGGCACTTTAGCAGCTCTTTCTAATTAGTGGTTAGGCACCAAACCTCACACCATATGGCCTCCACTGGCACTGATAAAACACCACCAAACCCTCCATCAGCTGATCTGTCACTGGCACTCAGAGTCACCTGAAAACACCATTTTGTTTAAATGTCGCCTAAAGCCTGGTGTAACTCCAGGTGTCCTTGTCAAGAACCAAAATCTGTGTTCAGGCTCTTTAATTTTCCCTCAGCTATCAGCAGGACATCCACTACTGTCAGCATTTAGAGAATTTCCAGGTCTCAGACCACAGATTTCACCTACATCATTTAAATGCCTGCAGATTTCCTAGAAGCCAATGCCCACCTCTGGATCTCTGGGGATTTGTAGTGAAAGATGAATGAAGTTCTGAACCACTACTGACCACATTTTGTGTGCATGAACACACAATTACCTTTCTAAGATACTTACGCAGGTGTTATTGTCAGCATTCTGATGCCAATGAAACGTTTCTTCCCATCTGAAAGGAACACAGAGGATATTTAAGAAATTTAGGCAAACACTGACAAAAGTAAGTGCTCTGATGACCCAAAATAAAATTAAATTAAAACAGAATGTATCAAATTTTAACAAAACTAAACAAAACCACACACATTTGTACTAAAGTGATTTATTTAATTAGCCTTGGCGTACAGAATGATGATCCCTCTCCCTGCAACTAAGGGTAAGAGAGAAAGCTCATTGACACTCCATAAGCATTTTTTCTCCAGGAAATTCAGGAAATTGCTGTGATTTAGTATCACATGAATTCAGTAAATGGAAAATTTCATAACCAACTACCATTTAATCTGAAACCAGTCAAGACAATTTAATCATATGATGTTCTCATTAAAATGTAGAAATGGAATCTAACCAAATTTAAATTTCCACTTTTCAGAGAAAGGGCAATCAAAAGATTCACACTAATTATAATGCAAATGGCTTGTTATTTCTACTCCAAAGAATAAAAAGCAAGTTTTAAAAAAAAACCCAAAACATGTATACCTTTGCCAAAATGTTTACAAAAACACTCAGAGGGCTGGAGCACCTCTGCTATGAAGATGGTCTGAGTGAGCTGGGGTTGTTCAGCCTAGAGAAGGCTCTGGGGACACCTTAATGAGGCCTTTCAGTATTTAAAGGGGGCTTATAAGACAGGACAAAGGATTATGGTTTCAAACTAAAAGAGGGTAGATTGGCACTAGGTATCAGGAAGAATTTTTTGTGATGAGAGTGGTAACACATTGGAACATGCTGCCCAGAGAAGTGGTAGATGCCTCAGCTGTCAGCACTCAAGGTCAGGTTGGATGGGGCTGTGAGCAACCTGCTGTAATGAAAGGCACCCCTGATCAGTGCAGAGGGGTGGATTAGATGACCTTTAAAGGTCCCTTCCAACAGAAACTATTCTATAACTTCATGATTTGTCAGGACTCTGTGGAATTTTAAATGGGGAGAAGTCACTCATTTAGGAAGAACACCACATTTCTGAAGTTGGCTTTTAGTAAGTCATGATATTGCACAGCTGACTTATGAAAAAATGCAGTTTGATGACTTCCTGAAGTGAGTGCTGCAGTACTCACATCCGGCATGAAACAATATTTCCCCTTACTTGTTCCAGCACAATGATTTCACAACATCTTTGAGTTTCTCCAGGTTCTCATATGAGGAAAAAGGAGATGCACATAGTCTTCTCTAGCTCTTATTCTTTCCAAGAAAAATACTCCCAAGGAAAGGAAAAATACTCCCAAGGAAAGTTCTTAATATTACACATGCCAAATATTCCCACTGGAGTCACTGAAAATGTTGATTACTAAACATTGGATTTACTACACTCTGAAAACTCTGGCATCCATAACTGTCATCCCTACTTTGCCCTGAAATGTTTGGCTCTCCTCTATTTTAAAGTAAAACTAACAAGATCAAAATCAGCTATAGTAAGAATGCCAGGAAGTTCAATTGCTCAAATTTGAAATCTGAAGAGCTTTGGGCATGACCATGAACTAGTTCATGGTGCTCCTCCAGTCCCCATGGTAGAAATGTAGCTTTTCATTTTTTAAAGTATTCAGACATGGTAATTCTCCTACCTGAAAATAATCCCTTGTCCATGCAATGTGGACAGTTAAATAATGAAATTCCCTTCATAAGATCAGTGACAGCATCTCTGGTGACAGTTTTCTCTTTGTATTAAACAATTTGATGCTGGTCCTTACCTGTGAGGCAGAAATTTGCAGAAACACAAAGGTACTCTGGAGCCTGAGTTAGCAATGTTTACATGGATGAAAAATGAAAAGGAAAGAAGAGACAGAAGAAATTGACTTGGAAGAAACAGAACAGCAAGAATGAAAAACCACAGGAGAAATGACACTAGTGATAAAGGGAATTATCTCTCCAGTGACTAAGTATATAAACATAAAGCTTTAGGGAAAAAAATAAATCTTGCAACTACAGACTTATTCCTACCCAAAATTCTAATTCTACCTTCAACTTTGGGCAGGTCAAAGTATTATTTCACTCCTGTTCACGCATTGAAATTCAAAAAAGGCCTTCTGCCCTCTCTCTCTGCAGCAAGTTTGCCATACTGCAAATAGCAATTCATACTATAAGAGCAGCGAGTTATTGTATAAAGTAAACTAAAAACTATGAGCCATGGGTTACTTTAGCAGCAGAGTATACACTCCTCTCTTTCCCCTCTCCAGAAATTTTGTGTGTCACAATACAAGTAAAAAAATTCAGTCCTTTTGTTTCACAAAAGTCCATTCCACTGAATTTAACCCAAGTCAAACACCTTCAACAAAAACCAAAGTCTTCAGCAACAACGATTAGTAGGAATGTAATTGTCCATCTTATCTGAAGTATCAGCAGAGACTGAACAGGCACAGACAACCACTAGTAGGTGTTTTATCATTCCCAAAGTACAGGCATGGTGATGTTGGGGCTAAGTCACACTGGCAGAACAGTATGTGGCACCTGGAACCACCAGTGTCATATTACATCTGCTCTGTGAATAGAAAGTCTCAAAACCTGTCATTCTGGCAATTTGTGCAATCACGAGAGAAAAGAAAAAATAATTAGGAGAACTGGAATAAAGTGATGTCATAAATCTAGGGAACACATCACAAGGGTGCTGTCCCAGCCATCCCAGGAGTTAAAAGAAGGTTCATGTGTTAGAAGAATCAGGTTTAGCAAATGTGAAACCATTGTGGCTTAAAGCTGGAGTGTAGCACAGGAGAGAAAGACTCAAATTAGTCTCATTTTTGTAAACACCAGGCCAGATTAAACACTGATTCCAGAGCTACAAAGTCAAGCAAACCACCCTCAACCACGAGTTTAAAATTAAATCTGCTTAGTGTTAATAAAAAGTCACAAGCAGATGGCCCCAAGTATCTAGAAGCAGTTCACTATTTACAGGAATTTCTGTTCCACAGTAAGGAAACTACTTGCCTTACTGTTAAACTTAATTTATGGATGCTTGCAACCATAGAGGTATAAACCAGACAGATAAACACCAACTGAAGGCAGAAATATTTACAACTTATAAACTGTAGCAAAAAGAACTGATAAATCTAAATTAAGGAGTCTTGTACTCAATCTCCTATGGGCTTGAGTAACTCTGGTACAAAATTATACCCAATGGCCCTGATTTCAGGGGCCAGGATATCACCAGGACTTCCAAGGGAAGAAATGGCTTCTGCCATGGATACTGCCAGGCAAAACTTCTACTTTTCTGCTAATTCCTTTTGCACCTAGCTCATCTTGCAAATTACATGAGCAGCCTTGAAAGCATTTAAGAAAGATATTCTACTGCCAAACAGAAAACATGAAAACAGCTCAAGCCTACAATGCTGGACTGTGTGCAGTGTCCCTTTCATATAAACTGCATAGCTGAATTTAATCAGTGGTCTGAATCTATACTCAGCAAGGCTCCTAAGCAACCCTCATGATTTGTGGTAATTATTATGAGTAATAATCATTCAAATACAAAGGTAAGAATATTGATTCAACACAACTAATACAAGGTTCTGGGGATGTAAAATGAGGATTCATGTAAATGAATTGTTGGGTGTGGCCAATGCAGAACTCCCCCGTTTCCCCTTGCCCACCTGAAACAAGGTTTATTCACTTTTCTGCTGACACTGTTAGAGGCCAAGCTGACCTTTGAGGATGGATTTTCTCTTTAATGTTTTTTTTCAAATTGCTGACTTCTACTTTAAAGCATCTAAAAGACTGTCTAGTTTTACTGTTCTGCTCAAGTCTAAACTAGGAATAGATAGAGCCAAGACCAAAATGGAGAAATTCCTAAAAAAATAAATTAAAAAAAAATAAAATCAATCAATGCTTTAGTATGTAGTTAACTTCCAGACACAAACACAGAATATACAGCTGGTGAAAAACTGAGATACAGATGGAGCAATTTAGGACTTTCCAACTATAAAAGGATGTTAGCCTTATTACTGGCAACCCCAAAATTAGCAAAGGCTTTGAGACCATTCAACAGATAAAAATCTCTGTGAAGGCTGTGGCAAACCTTTGGTCAAAAAATACATTAGGTGCTATTATATATTAACAATGCATTAGGTAATATAGAATGTACAAATAACACAATCAGTGCAAATTCTTCATTCAAATGACACCTTCTCCTTTTCCCCTGTTCTCCACTCCTGTTCGTTAACAGATCAGATATTTGTAGTTATATATAACAGATGAGATTTAAAAAAATATATGCCTTCTATATAAAACAGTTATCTGATCAACTGAGATTCAAAAGACTAAGGTCCAGCTTATTAAACAATTGAATATCTACTATGCCAGAATAAATCTGGAAAGAGTGGTATCCTAAGGGAGTGTTATCTTCAGGCAATATGATATTAAGAGCAAAATGGTCATACCCATAAACGTGTTTCTATGACCTAATTGTACCATAAGGGAGGATCCCACTGAAACTACTGAAACATAGCTGGAAGAAAAGAAAACATGATAGAAACATCTCTAAAATTCTGCTTACATAAATTCATTATGCCAAAAAATAGCAACTATACAATAAACCTGAGAACTATTATTAAAGGCCTAAAAAATGCAAACTAAGTCCCAAATATGTACTGAAAATATCTCCTAGAAACTTTCTTTATGCATCAAGGGCTTTAAATGACTGCTCTGCCATAGCAAAATTATAAGATGTACTTCAGCAAAGCAAAAACAAAAATAATTTGAAAAATAAATAATAAAATTGCCTGTGTCCCAGGATATTTGAAGCACTGACAGTCACGCTGACACTAAGAGAAAGTGTGAATCCTTTCCATCAGGGAATTATGTGACATGACTAAAAAAAAAGAAATCTGTATGTTACAATCACTGTATATATATATATACTTGAATCTTTCACAGTTTTTTCCTAGGGTTCTTCCATGGGCAAATCTGGCTCTGGGCCCTTAGCTGGGCTCATCATTCTGTGGAGGTAAAGGTGCCTGAAGGAGCAAGGTGACTGATTTCAGTGGTGACATCTCTTAGCTTCACTGACTTTCCAGCTCAGGTTACCAGGAGATGGTGGGCTCTGCACAAGGCTTGAGTTCATGCCTCTAGGCCAGGCCTGCAGGCTGAGTCATTACTCCTCCCTGGACTGGGATGAGCAGATTGTTTCTAAAGAGTAACATCACTAATGAGACACCTGTTTGTTTCAGAAACCAACAATAACTTAGTAACCAGGGTGAATAAATAAGTTTTTTTGACATGTTGACTGAAACAAAATTATGTCAGCTATTTTAAAATGCACTTCTCAGAAGATAATTAACACCTTTTTTTTCAACTACTCCTCCCCCTTCCCCCAAATCAACAGTGGAAACAATATGATTCGTGGAATTCAACAAAACACAGATGAGGAGACCCATCAGGTTTGTGATGCTCCCACATACGTGCAGATGCACCACTTTAAAACCACTGACTAAGGGAAGTTTCTGAAATAACAGTATCTGAGAGGACAGTGGTGTAGGGAAACAACCCTGGCATCAGGAACTGGATGAGCTCAGGAGAAGACAAGATTAATAACAAAAAGATTCAAGAGAAGAAGCAGCAGCAGCCAACACTCATGGTAAAAGATTAGTAGTAGGGTGTGGACAGATAAATTGGCAAGCGAAAGAGTAAGGAAGATTTGGCCTGGATGCAGCATTCCTAGATCAGCTTTGGCTGTGCAGCCTATAATATGACAGCTAGAACAGGGTGACAGATATGGTTCAGGCACGTAAAAAGAGTCTAAAGTACTGCAGTTGTCATTGACAATATACTTAGATTTATACGCTTTCTGGTGTGGAGGCCTTTCTTTCTGTCTCTCTCCCATCTTACCATGTATTTCTTCATAAGTTAGTAACAGCCCTTCTTCCACCTGGGCCTGAGAGACTGTCACAATATCTGATTATACAGCACTGACATACATGACCATAATAAAATGTAGGCCAGGTTCTATGGGCTACACCCCACCTGTGGACAGGTGCTTAAAAAGGTTTTTACCTTATTTTCTACGGTATACCTTAATCTTTTTGCTTGGGCAATAAACGAAAAGAGTAGAATAAAACTCCTTAATCAAGTGATCATCTGTTCTTAAGAGCATTTGAGACAGTGATGATTCAGCCGTGTCCTCACTATTCTCAGAGGCCCTATTTCCCATATTTATATACACACTGTCTGCTCTTTGGGGTTGTGAGTAATAAAAAGTCTCTCCCACTTCTGTGAGATTCTTTTCTATTTCCCAGTCTCTGATGCTTTATAAGGGAAAAGGATGCTGCTCCTTTAAGTAACAGGACCCCAGACTCATGTCTTTTGGCACTTCACCTGGATCAGGATAATAACTGGAAGATGTCACTGCTTCTTGCAGACCTTACCTTTATTTTGTTTGTCATGTGACTCTGTGAGAAACTGAGTGATACGGTCTGAAGGAATAGCAAAAGAAATTCCAGCTGTGACCTTCAAGGTGTTAATCCCAATCACTTCACCATCCTGTTGAGAGACAACACCCAATTAAATTTGTTCCTAAGTACAGGATCCAGCTCCCTGCCTAGCATTTCATGTTAAAAGCTGGTGTAAGAAATTCTAGAGTGTTGTAATCACTCAAGAAATAAACACTACTTATAAAGGAGGATCTGGGCTTTGATTCATGATCCATTTCACATTTAACTGTGATGGCCAGAGAGATTACAGTACAGTGTGTTCATCCAAGGTCCATCCCACCACTCAGCAAGAGATTGGCTCTGCCAAGCGGGCAGTGGAGTCACTACTACCACTACAGCCACAAGTCACTGACCTGCAAAACCAGCGCTGATTTAAAGCAATCCACTTTGAAAGAGTTGTGCGTGTTAGCCAGGTCCCATCACTGCTGTGCATCCCAGGTTTCACAGCGTGAACGAGTGTAACTGCTCCTTCCAGATCCCATATTTCCCACTGCTATGTAAAATTTGCTGTGCTTAATGGGGAAATGTTTTCCTATGGTGTGTGAACTGAGACCTAATTTGCATATTCTGCATTAGCTTCAGGCTATCTGCCTGCCATTAGCTAAATGAATGGAAGCTATGAATCCTTCCAAATGAACATTCTCCCACTAACTTGAAACTAGCACTTGAAACAAAACCAACCAACCAACACAAGTCACATGGACTTACCAGATTAACTAGAGGTCCTCCAGAGTTGCCATACTGTAAAAATGACATAATAAATTAATATTTCACAGTTGGAAATGAGATTCTCATTACAAACAGTACTTTTTTTTGTAAGTAAATGAAGGAGAGAAGGTAATTTCTTAGGCAGCACTGACAGACACAATATCGATCACAGAAGATTACAAGTAGGTCTTATCCTAGCCCTTCACCCCTCTAATGATTATAGATTTTTTTTCTTTTCAGAAACAGGAATTGAGTTAGGACCCACTCCAAACAGGCAGACCCTGAGTTTAAGGCATTGAAGAGCTAAAACTAGTATTTTGATTCCTCTAAAGCCTGTCAGAACAAGGTTTTGAAATAATTAATTGTTATTTAAAGTTACACTTCAGTGAGGTGCTTGTACAAATTTTGTTTTATTCATCATTTTGGTTTGTAACACTGTCAGTCTCTCATTCTCCACTGGAGCAGAATACAATGTATTTAATCACAGCATATTGCTATGAGGTAGCTACTACATAAGGATTGATTTAGCAACCACAGACACATATGCCTCTCTAGGGAAGGCATAGAGCAGCTCTGAGCAGCCCAAAATTACCTAATAGCTAATGGCCTTTAAAGGAAACATGCAACAGGACCACAGGAAATGAGAGTTGGAGAAGTTGCTTGTCCATCTTCACGCTGGCTCAACAATTTGTTTTTGAGTGAGGCCAGAGTTTTCGAGTAGGTTTGCAAAACAGCCAAGAGCAGCAACTTACCACTCAAAAGAAACAAAAGCTAAGTGATGTATGATAGAAAAGTAAGACAGGAACTGTTTACACTTAGATAGCACTGGGCACACCTTATAGATTCTTAGGAGAACAAAACAGACGTTAAAATTTACAAAACAGCCTCAAAGTTCAAATTTAAACAAATAGGTAAATTCCTTATATTGTATCTCTCCAGTGACCAGAGGCTGCACACTTGATTTTTAAGTCTGACTGGCACAAAGAAACCCAGATAATGACTTTTTCAGCCTTGCTCAGCACATTTCATTCACTTGTCTTCTGCTTGAAGGATGTGAAAGACCTTCAGCACACGCAATATAGCTCCATTTAGAAGCTCATGTCCCTGTTTTCTCCTGCCCTGTGTTACTGCTGTCCCAGCATTTCTCAAAAGGCAGCTGCATGCAGATTCCTGCAGGAAAGTCTTGGCTGAGCCACAGGAATGCTCTGAACAGACCAGCTCTCAAACTCCTCCCATCCTCAGGAGAAAATGAGTGCATTAGCTAAGCACAAAGCACCCTTATGCCAGGGACCATCTTCATATTTTGTGGTCCCAGATGGCAAAGCAATTCAAACTTAGTGTCATTTTCTTCACCTCATCTGCTATGACTCTTCCTTTGGTCCAACAGTATCTGACACACTCTGCTATCCTTGTCTAAACCTGCTCATTAGCTTTGGAGGGCAGATGTCTAAGTACATACACAAGGAAGGAGTCTTGAGTTTGAAAAATGTGTATAGGCAAGAAGTCAAGAATTCCATGTTCTAATTCTGTCTCTGCCACCAACTCCGTGTGTGCTCCCAAGTAACCCATCTTGCCTAAGTTTTCCTTATTCTTCTTGCACAGCTGAAGAGAGTAACTCCAATTAAATGTCCAGAGAAGTTCAGCTCCCAGGTCATGCAAAAGATTTTTTGAAAAAGCTCACTTTTATGTCATACCTTAGCACAAAAAATAATTACCCTCTTTCTTCCTCCCTGCACAATTTCTCTCAACAAGTCTGTGACAATAACCATTTGTGAAGCACTCTGTGTGCATAAAACACTGTTATTTCTTATTATGTCAAATTTGACATTGAAGTCCAACAAATGAATCCTGAAAATATTTTCCTTTCAATGTGTAACAGATTTAAGGTATAAACTTTCAGGCTATTTGCCACCTCAGATACGTGTGCAGTGCTCTTTTTAAAAGCAATATAAGCTAAACACACACCCAAGGACTCCACTTAAGCTCTTTGGATCACTCCAAGCTGCTCTGAAGGAACATTATTTTAATGTATTTCTATATAGCATGCAATGCTAGGACCCTTAGCTCCAAACTGTACCTCAAACTTTATGTTACTTTATACCTTGATTCTTAATTTGATTATTTGATGTGCAAAGGGAAAACAAGAACAGCAACAAAAACCTCCAGTCCTCTCCTTATGTTCTCACCTGGTTGTTCTGTCATTAAATGAAGCACCTACTCTCAATTTGACTAATCTGTCTGGTTCTAATGGATGGAGATGAAAGAAATTTTGGCCCTATTCTACAGCTTCCTTGACCAGAGCAACTCAGCAAGCAGAGAGAGAAATGTTTTGATTACAAAATATTTTGATACAACCATGTTACTGCATGAGATTTACAGAATTAGAAAGGTCTGATCTATGCAGCACCCTCACAGCCAGCCTCAATGAGACAACTTTTATTTATCATTCCCTTCCCAACACCACCTGAACACAACCTACAGACACTGCACGGACTTTTAAAAAAGAAGAGTTTCACTGACAATAAACAAAGCTGCTTGTATTTAGTGGATTCATCTCTGAGAGCAGGCACTTCCATGTTGCACAGTGGTGGTGGACTGTGAAGTGAAACTCAGCTCAGGGCTCATGCTTACATTAATAATGGCATCTGTCTGGATGTAATCCATGTCCGAGTCCCGCAGGCCCAGCTCTTTGCCGTCTCGCTGGGCAGTGCTGACAATTCCTGTGGTCACAGTGTTCTGTAAAGCAAATGGACTTCCAATTGCCACCACAAATTCTCCTGGCCTCAGATCAGCAGAGTGTCCCAGTAACAATACCGGTAGTTTTTTCTGAAGTAAACACAGAGAGAAAGAAATAAGCATTAGTTCATACTTAAAAATAACCTGATTTCGAAGATCAAAAACTAGCAAAAAATTAGGAACAAACACTTTCCATTACATTAATGAAAGAGCCACTCACTGTCCTATACCCAAAACTTATGCTAGGAGGGTTGCTGTTTTAAACCCTCTTCAAAAACAAACAGCTATCTGTAGTTCCTTGCAATTTCTCTGACCAAAAAAACGCATCAAAATTTCTGTTTTCCAGCAGATTGTTGCCTCCTCCTAGAAACAGCATACAAACCAACTGCTGACCAGTTTTTGACTGCCACTGTCTCTTCATTATGCCCACCTTGCAGTCCATGCATACCAGCACAAAGCTTAGAAAGATTAGCCTGGGTATTTAGGTAAAGATAGCATGATTTTGCCACATATTGAATGAGTGGCATTTTTTTTCTTCTTCATTTTTTACAGTTTCTAGCACAGAAGACAAAGTAATTTAATTCCAAGATATGAAAAATTTCCTGGCCTGTATTTCAGTACATTGTTTTCCACAGATATTTCTAAGGAATCCTTAAACATATATTCTAGTCAATCACTTTTTACCGAGTGAAACTGAAATAGAGTTCCCAAATGAAGGCATTCTTCTGTTCATGTCACTCACCATAGGGTGAATCTTTATTGTTGCGATGTCAGATTTCTTATCAATGTCTTTGATGGTTGCTTCATAGGTATCTCCATTCTGGAGCTGTACCTTCAGTTGTTGTCTCCCTGATATTGCATTTGTGCTTGACACCACGTGGGCATTGGTCACAATTAAACCAGAATCAGACATAATGAACCCAGATCCACTGGAAAGGGGGACATTTCGACCAAAGAGAGGGTGCCTGTACAAAAAGGAAGCAATTTTGTGTCACAAGCAAAACCAACTTAAGAGAAGATTATATTAGACATCATTTACCACCTTTCACCCCAAGAATCAAATTTAAAAAAAAAATTATAAAGACAGGATCCTTTCCTGAAAATTGTGACTGGTTTTAGTCAGTGAGGGAGATAGGAACTGAGGTTTACAGACAATCAGCAGGGTCCTTTTCCTTTAGTTTCCAATTCTGTCTTTATAGATTTCCTTGCACAGAGGACAGATGACAAAAAAGGAAGAAGGAGCCTATCTGATCCCACTAGTTATTGATTATATACTGGAAGAGAACAATGACAGGAAATAATAAAGCTGAACAATGAACTGGTCATCTAATGTGAAAAGGGGGAGAAGGAACCTTGCAGCTGACACAGACATAAAGGAAGAGACAAGGTCTAAGGGGATCATAAAGCCCAAGTGCAGCCTGGGTGGAAAAAGCATGTCTGGGAACCAAACCAACAAGGAATGTGAAAGAAAAAATGAAAAACACTAACAAATGGGTAAAATTTGGTGGGAAATAACATGTGCTGCATTACAGACAGGTTAAAGATTTTACAAACTGTTCAAGGCATTACAAATTTTCTCTGTGAACAATTGCTGTAATGACCTTAGATTGCTAGGGGAACATAAAGTGCCTGTGTAGCAGAAGACAAGAAAAGGCCCATAAAGTCTTTCTTCCAAGACATGGTCCTGGTTAGGATATTATTCAAAAGTTCTAGGCTACTTAGCAGTAAACAACTGGAGCCAATCCCAGGAAAAAGTAGTATCAAAATTAGCACCCAGCAAGCTGCTGGGCAAACATTTACTTATAGGGAAAGAGCAAACAATCTAAAGTACATATGCAAAGATCTGAAGCATCTTCAGGTATCAAATCCTCTCAAAGGACCAATCATCATGTGCATAAAGCTATGTCTCCTGACATACTGGATTATCTTGATTTCACATATTAAAAGCCTACAGAAATTCTCCAAGAAATTCTTATATCTGTGGAAATTAAGAGGACTCCAGGAAGAAAAGTATTCACATAATGGAGTACACACAATATTTGGAGTAATTTGTTCTGACAGCAGGTTGTTCTGAGAACTCATATTTAAACCTCCCAGGTTGTTTTGAGCACTCAGTGTTGATCTTGCCACCTCAAGTCCAGCTTCAGCATGCTGAATATTGGTAATTGGTTCTGGTCAAGGAATTTAGCACATTTCTTTCCTATCAAATGTAATTTCTGTGCTTAGATAGGCTACATCTCCTCGACATTCTACCTCTTAATGCTCTTTCTGCCAAAATAAAATCACCTCTCATTCAAGGTTGAAAAAGTAACAACAAGCCATTTTTTTCCAGCTTAGCATTTGAATATATATATACATATATATTTATATATATACACATATCTATTAATATATATATACACATATATGTATGTATTTAAACTGAGATAACAAATACGGTCCAACAAGCAAAACATTTTAGTGAAGGCTGAAGAGACCTTCAAAGATGAGATAGACTTATTTTAGGGTAGACAGTATATATTGTATAGTGCTGTAAGCCCAATAGAATAGATCTACTGAACAGGAACAAAACACACAAATGCATGGTTCTCTGGAGAAATGGGTCTGCTGTAATGTTTTACAATATTTTGTGAACCTCACAAATCCAAAAGGAAAGTTACTACACTGTAGACCTTTGTTAAACAATGTAACTAAAACAAATAATTGAAAGTGTTACCTGAGGAAAAGTTCAATGTGCACAACTGCAGGTGCAATCTTTTCCACCACATCAGCTATGAAGTTGAACTTGTATCTTGGGCTGCTGGACTGTAGGTGACCTATACTAGCAGAAAGAATTGGATATGTTAATAAGCCAATACATCTTTTTATCAAGTAGGCAAAATGAACCTGCCTTGATTCGGTCTGTTTCTCCTACTAGAACAGTTCCCAAACAGTACTGGAAAAGGAATCAAAGTCATTAAGATTGCCCAAAACTTACCTAGCATTTTGCATGATCCCGAGAAAATTAAACATCAGCATCACAACTCTAAGCTATTCTCTCTGGAAGTTTACAAGCTCTGTCTTGAGCATTTTTCTGAGGACAACTACTTGTTATTTTCCAAGATTCATAGGGTCATAAGATAGGTCAGCTGGAAAGGACCTTAGGAGGTCTCTAGTTCTACCTCCTGCTCAAAGCTGCATCAGCTACAAACGGAAACAGAGCTGGGACTTGCAAAATTCCAAGGATGGACACTCCAGAAACTGCCTGGGAAACTCATCCCACTGCTTCACTGTCCCCCATGATGTATGAGTTTTTCTTACATCAAGTCTGAACTTGTTGAGCTCATGTTCCAACTCATGCCCCTTGTCTCTCATCCTCCCATTCTGCACCTCTGTATAGATCTGGCACACAGGGAAGCTGCTCTCAGGCCCTCCTGAAGCTTTCTCTTCCCAAGGCTGAACAAGCCCAGTACTCTCATTTTCTCCTCACAGGAGATATGTCCCCCCAACCATCCTCATGACATTCTGGACTCACTCCAGTTTGTCAATGCCTTTCTTGCACTGAGAGATCCAAAACTGGATGCAGTATTCCAGATGTGGTCTATCACGTGTAGCTGAGTACCACAGCTGCAGAATCTGGGAGCCACAATTAGGTTCTAATTTTTTTAAGCAGACACATTAGAAACCTGCTTTAAATTACAACCTTTGCACCTGAAACTTTTAGCAAATTAACATTTAAGCTGTCACATGCAGCTAGGCCTAGCAACAGATTACGAAAATGTCTGACAAAAGCCAGTGTGGTACTACATTAAACAGCACTATACACAGCATTCATTAAGAGTGAATATGGTAGTGTAAAATTAAGATCTTAAAGAGGGGTGAAAAGCCCACAGCATCCTGGCTTCTAGCATCACAACATCCCAAAGGAATAGCACTGCTTGTGCTAAATGTCATATTTTCTGTAGTCCCTGATACATGGAGCCATATGTAAAGCATATTATAGGGGATGTATCACAACACTCAAATAGCAATCCTTTGTGTTCACAGCCTGAAGTTTCAAAATTAACTATGGGATCTACCAAAGGGAACAAATGAATTGAAGAAACCAGACCAAGAAGATTAGGAATTTCTTCACAAAAGTCTGCAAGTCCTTTATCTTGTTACTGGATGCAGGATTTACTTCTGAATGAAAAGAAACCCTGCTCAAATTTAACAAGTTAGATTTATGTGATACCAAATAAACAAAAGGAACAGCTTGGCAGGACTAGATTCAGTCTGTTATTTCTATGTACATTCTCACGCACTCTGAAAAATCCCTCTAGCCAATTGAATGTGCTTGTTTTAGTGCTTAGTTTTTTAAAGACTTTAAGACACCACAAACAGGAATCACAGAGGACAGTCAAAAGTAAGTACAATATACCATTATTTATTTTGCTTACTAGGCCACTGAAGTTTGCTTACTAGGTAACTGAAGAGTTACCTTCAGTTCCCAAGCAGCTTCCCTGATTATGCAGTATATCCTTTGAAGTCTACTGACATGACTTTGAACACTTGCCTACACAGCAAGTGTTCCCTGACAGGATATATCACTGCCATCACATTTATTTTAGTAGACATGACCATACATCAGTGAAAGACAGCTGATGAACTAGCACAGAAAAAAAAATTGGGGATGAATGCAGCCTTTCAGTTGGTATAAATCAGCATAGCTCTGTGTGAGTCAGGGCAACCAAGTCCATTTGCATCTTCTAAGTGCTCAACTGTTCTGCCCAGGCCAAATGGATACAGCACTGTACATGGCCAAAAGCACAGGAAGATGCCTGCCAAAAACCTCAGGTCTGGACCACTCCTGACCAGCCACCAGGCAAACACCATGGCTGGCAGTGGCTTTCCAGGTAGGATTTGGGGAAGGCAGAGAGAAGGTATCTGAAAGAGGCAGTGGAGGAAACATGAAAAAAAAGTGAAAAAAATAAAATGCAGCAATACAGAGAGGAGACTAAAACTGAAACAATGCTTGTCTTCTTTTCACACCACAGTGTAAACGTTTCTCTGTCTAAGCAGAAGCCCAGAACCTCCCTGCTGGGGTTAGAAGACAAGAATGCTCAAACCTGAAAGAAAATCCAAATCTGTACCAAAGGGAAATCTGAAATGAAGGTGGGTCAAGAATAACAGACACCCAGGCTTTGTATGAAAGGTGTGCCTGAAGATCTGGGCTGATCAGAGATGAGCTGTTTTTCCTCTTGTCTGATGAGGACCAAATACTGGTGCAAACTGACTTACAAGGCTGAGATGCCTTTATAGAACCTGATCTTTCTTGAATAATTTTCTGCAAGCTGACAGTGATGAGGACCTTTAAATACATTATATGATGTGCCAAGAACTCAAACTATGGACATGAAGGTGTAACTGCACACTCACATTTCCTATTTAAGGGAACTGAAGTGTTGGTTATTATTAACAGCATTTTAATGCATAATTATTAAATTGATGGTTTTCATCAGAAGCTCTCAGTATACTTCAAAGGGGAGGAACTGAAGCCTGGGAAACTGAAGAAGCAAGCAACATCCAACACTGAGTATATTGTACAGTGTCACCCTGAATACAAGTGTTACAGCTGTACAGGTAGAATCTACCCTTTAATTTGCATTAGTTGGTAGACACTAGCTGCTGTTACTGTCCTTACTAAAAGAGAAAGTTAAATATGTATCCCCCCCCTTCATTGTTCTGCTGCCTCGTGGAGCCCCACACAGCCCTCAGATCTCTGCTGCTCTGAGCATGTAACAGCTCTGAGCTCACAGCACCTTTGCTGATTTTGACCCATTGACCCTCTGAGCTTTGCCACATAGTTTCTCAAAGGTCTCTCAATAACGTGCATTATTTCCCATGTTATTACTGAGTGTTCAAAATCATCTCACACTAACAAAACCTAATTTATCTTGGCAAAACGACATAATTTAATCCCATTAGCCACATGTTGCATAACCAAGATTTCAAAGGTGCTGCAACCAGGTTGTACTTGAAACAAAACCAGATTTATGCTGTATGAGTCCTTAGCTGTCTATGCATTTCTTAGTCAAAAAAATTAGATTTCCCCAACCTGCTCCATAGCCACAAATCAAACAGATTATCAGCAGCCTTGAACTTTGAGCCTATCATTTCAACTAAGTGATTAGAACTTCAGGTCTCCAGCTTCTCTTGCAGAACACTCAAAATCCAGATTTCAATGTAAGTGCATAATTGGAGCTAAAGATTTTCAGCCTATTTTCTAAAATGCGATCTTATGTTTCCAATTTTATGGGCTCCAGCTACACTGAATTTATATGGCTAAAGCTAAGTGCCTTTCAGGTAGGAGTAGCCTTATTATCAGTTTAAGATTTTTCCTGGATAGTGATGTTATCTACAGGTTATGGGTTCATTTAATAGTGGTTTATTTACTTTCTTGCAGAGACAATAGACCCACTCCAATCTCATTAACACTGCTGTAAACCAGGAACAATGCCAACAAATCTGTAGAGTTAACCTAGTATGAAGAGAACTGGAAAAAAATTCAGCAGAAATAATCATTATAATCCCACTGAAGACAATAAAACCAGACCAATTTACATTTGCAAAAGACTGAACATTTCTGAATATCTGCCAACTTAGTCCCTGTAGAATTAAATCAAATCACATTCACTGCTTTCTTAAAGACAATACATTGTATTAAAATCCACAATTTTATATTCATTAAGAATTTGTGAGCCTGGGAAACTCATTCTTTTAAGGCTGTTTCCCCATCCCCCTTTTAAAACCAGCTTCAGAAAAGATCTGTGCATTCAGCAAAATTATTATGTCTAAGGGAACACTGCAACCTGGCAGATCTGATCACCAGGGATAAACACTGTCCCTACTGTGCTTTCATGGAAAGAAATGAAAGACAAATAAAAGATTATAATGTCTCTGCTTAAAGAACAGAAACATCTGCTGGAAACATAGGTTCATGGGCAGCTTTTCTGATGAATTCAGCATTAAGATCAAGTTGCATAGCTGTGCACTATGCATAAAGCCTTGGTGAGTTTAATGCCACATTATGGTTCAGGCAACTTGTTTATACAATGGATGTCTACCATGCACAGATGAAAACAATTTGGTGAACCAACACCAAAGTGGCTTTCTTGTGCAATGCAGCAAGCACAAGGGCCAGACAGAGACAGACTGGCAGAAGCCTTCTAGCACAGACACCACACTGACTTTATATGCTTGGTATCCCTCCCCTCCAAGTGACCCCCATGAGGAGATGCAACAAGAATATCCTTTTCCTGTTACCTATCCTTTTCAAAGCAGTGAAGTGCTCTACTCTGAATTGTATACCAAATACCATACACTATCCAGCCTCACCTGCAGTAACTCAAACCAACTCAGGCATAAGGAAAACAAGCAGTACAGGAATGTGACCAAAGTTTGTGTTTCCAGCTAATACCTTGCAGTACATTTCCCTAAATACAGCTGCAGGCAGCTTTAAGGCTTTGATGACAGTAACACCAGCAGGAGACTTCTATCCCTTACTGGGCCAACTTCTCAGAAATGCAAGTAATCATACACTCAGTTGTTCCTCTGTATCTTCAAGGTTTTGTAAAGGCACACTCCAAACACCTCACGTAGAACTGTGTACAATGACTTATGTATTAACTGTGTTTCAAACATTCTCTTAGGAAAATGAACTTATGGGCTCATATCTTGCAAAGATCTGACTGACTTGGGTGAGTCTTTACATCATGACCCCTTTCTGAGAGTGACTTCAGATTAACAGTGCAGAGGACAGTAAATGGTGAGTGTCAAGCCCAGCCTCAAAGGTTTTCTAATTAAGCTTTTAATTTTCCTTGTTCCATTGACAAAAGAGCAACCGTATTTAAAAAAAAAAATTTTGCTTCGATATCTTAAGTAAGAAAATGCAAATCTTTTGACAGAAGCTATTAGCAAAATAACCTTGCAGGGAATTTAACTGTACTAAGTTGTACTGAGAGATCAAAACCAGTCCTTCTTTCAAGAAACAAGCAGATTGACTGTAGGTGGCAGGTGACCAAGTGAATCCCTTGAGTGAGATGTTTGACATCTTAGTAGATTGATACACGGCCTTGTTAAAACTTACACTTGCTGCCCTGTGAAACAGGGCTCTGTAAGGCTAGATCTTTCATTACAGAGGTTGTCCTCCAGAAGTATTTCTTCCATTACTTAAGTGCTAGCTTGTAATAGCTTGCTGTTATCACAGTAGGTGACAGAAAGCAGAAAAAACCCCTAGCTGCTTTACAATATATCCCCATATATAAAGGTATCTACTGTTGAAAAAAGTTTAAAAAACCCCAGTATTTGTAGCAGGGAGTTTAACTTTGCTCAGGATTTCTGAAGACTGCTCCTATCAGTATCTCTGAGAAGCCCCTGGGCACTAGCATGTTGCAGAGCATCAGTTATGGAGCTCCTGGACCCCCATGCAGTACAAACCCTGTTTAGTCCACTGTGTGTAGAACTTGCAATTTGGCATGGTGCTTTTCAACCTAATCCAGGACTTCAACAAGGAAAAAACCATTTTAAATTCTGTTAATTTTTCAATTATCACTCAGTAACCCTGGCCACCTCATTCCTCCCTTCCTTCCTGCATCCTTTACTACCCATGTTTCATGCATCCCTATTCACCAGGCTGCTGTCACTAGGAAACCACAGCTAAGTTTCTCAGCCTGTCTGGGTTTATCACAGCCAGAATCCAACTCAACATAAGCAACTAAAAAAGGAGAGAAGCAGACATTTCAGGAGCCACTCTGGGTCTGTGCATGTTCTAAATATGCCCCAAGTTATACTATGTGAGACTTCTGTTATCTGAGACTGTTTTAATATATGGATGGTTAAGTAAAACTGCATTTACTTCATAACTAGCTTATCCCTTCAAACTCTGAGTCATCTGAGGCCAGGCAAGAACAGGAGAAAAAGAAATTTGACAGCAATTTTAAACTGTCAACTTTCTTCCAAGCCTCTCATTACAGCCATTGCATGTTATTGTTTAAAAAAACCAAAACAAACAAAAAAAAACCGTAATTGAGTTCTATTCCTGGCTCAACCACCAACTCAGCCTGACCTTGGGCAAGACACTTGGTTTCTTTGAGCTTCAGTTTTTGCAGCTGTAGAACTGAATAAAAAAATTAAATCTTAACAGAGAACCAGATGCTTCGTCTAAACTGAGG